>LT649236.1:0-83127 GCA_900128395.1 Stramenopiles sp. TOSAG23-2 | reverse complement strand
CGCCAGAGTTTTTTTTGTATATTTTTTTAAAAAGATCTCTAAAAGAGAGTGTTACGAATGCGCGTACGCACGTACGGCTTCGTACATTTTAATTGACGAACTCGTGTATTATTTTTTTATTTTTACACACTTCTTATCTCAGTACTCAGTACTTTTTATATTTTGTATATATGTACATATGTCGTTCGTTGATGATTTAGATTTGTGGTATAATGGTATAATCGGTAATAAATGTATAGGATATTGTAGTTGGTAGTATATAACAAATATATAATATTAATTATTATAATATGTGAAGAATAATATTGAATAATGAATATCCTCATCCAAAGAAAAAAAAAAAAACATAAAAACAACAAGATGCACACATACATTACACAAGAAACAAAACACAAAAACTGTAAGAATATATATATTGTATATAAACAGAGAAACTATAGTATAAATGTACAACTGAAACAGAGAAACTATATGTACATAGTAAATGTACAACCTATACCCACAACAACAACGACAACCAATTCGTAAATCAATTGAATAACTTTCTAACATATATATATGTTTGCTACGCTTATTTCATGTCATCTATTGCAACAGATAAGGATGATGGAGAAGAATTATTAACAATCACATTGAAGAAAAAAGATATTGTATCAATTGCAAATGCACTTACAGCTGGTAGAAGATTAAATAAATGGGAAAGAAGGAAAATTGTAGCAAAATTACAAGAAGTAACTGGATTGACGTTGTATGACAAAAATAATGTAAAAGAAATATGTGAACGTAGAGTGCGAAAAAAGAAAAAGCAACACTCAAATAATGATGAAGAAATCATCAATTCTACAACAACAACACAGAATCTGTCATCAAATATTGTTGAGAAGAAACCACTATTGAATACGAAATATATTATGAATAATATTCAACCAATTATTATATTAGGATGTGGTGAAATTAGCAATTATTATTTTCATAGTCTCACAAAAAATCCAGGTTACATTGTTCAAGGAATCGTTGATATTGATCTCAATAAATGTAAATTATTGGCACAAACTATTAATAATATACAAGAAAATAAATATGGCGTTCAATTCAGTTATTGTAAATTTGCGTCTTCACTCGATGAATTATTTGTTGCTATTATGAAGAAAGAAGAAGAGTATGATACAATTGGAAACACTCCCATTATATTGAATTTGACCCCTGCTGAATACCATTACAAAACAAATTATGATATACTTTATAAACATAAGTGCCATCTATATAGTGAAAAGCCATTAGCGAGTACATTTGCACAAGGAGTTGAATTGTTAGAATTGGCAAAACGAAATAAGTTAAAATTGGCTGTAGCACCTGTAATATGTTATGGTGAAAGCCAACAAATTATTTATGAATATGTAAACAATAGGACAGATTTAATTGGAAGCATTAAATATGGAATATGCCATTTATATTGTGGATCTATGTATCCATATGATTTTCGTATGAAGCTATGGAAAAATCATCGTAGATATAAAGTTGGAAGTTTAGTCGATGTTGGTGTATATCCATTAACGTTGTTAACTGGCATATTTGGTAATGTATTAGCAGTAAGCTGTTGGAGGAAACAACAAGATTCGATGGATTTTTTTACATTGCATCTCGAATTTAAAAATAGTTTTACTTGTGTGTTAACTACAACATTATCATTTTCAGAAAATTCAGATAAAGCGAATCGATTAGAATTACATGGAACAAAAGGTATATTGAAATTAAATAATGTATGGTCGTTTAACTCTAAGGTTGAATATGTTGGTGATGGTGGGAATGATAAAATTGCTGGCACAACTTTTGAATTGACGCCATTTTTCACACCACCTTTCAATCATAAAAATGTAGAATTATCTCATCCCATCGTTGCTGATTGGTCAAGAGGGATCCAAAGTATGGTAACTAGTAGTAGGGAGAGAAACAACGGGAAACATCCATTGCATGTGCTGGAAATTATAGAAAAATCAGAAATCTCTTCTAAATGCGATGGGAAACGTATTGTATTAGATTATTTTCATAAAGATGAAATACACTTTAATTTTGATATCGAAAGCAACAACAAGTTATTGATGATAGAGAAAAATAAATCGTCATCATCATCATTATTATCATCGCCATCTTTTCATAAGATTTATCCAATGATATATGGAACTATGAATCTTGCCAAATGTGAAGAACCATTAAAATTTTTAGATCAAGCATTTAATATGGGAATTAATACATTTGATTTAGCAAGCGTCTATGGTTCTAAAGTAGAGTTACTTTTTGGAAAATGGATTGAAAGTCGGTCAAGAAAATCAGATTTTGATAATAATAATAATAACAATAACAATGAAACATGTGATGAAGAGTATCATGGTAAACCTACATTACGAAATGATGGTTTTATTGAACGAAATGATTTATTTTTAATTGGAAAAGGTGGACATCCATTTCATCGCTCTAAACAAAACGCTCGTTTGCATATTGATGATATAACTAAAGATATAAACGATTCATTATCTAATTTAAAATGCGATTATTTTGATTTATATCTATTACATCGTGATGATGAAGAAATGTTTAATGATTTAGAAATAATTGTAAAATATATGAATAATTTCATTGAGGATGGGAAAATATTAAATTGGGGAACCTCAAATTGGACTAGCATGAGGATCAAAGAAGCAATATCAATTGCAAATAAATTAAATTTAGTACCACCAGTTGTGGAAAGTTCGCAGTTTTCTTTAGCTGTCCCGTCAAAAGAAATATGGAAAAATGCAAAATCTGTTGTACGCAATGAAAATGACAACACTCATGTGGACCTGAATCATGTCGAGAATCGAGTAAAAAATCACATGTATTTTACCTGGGCATCTTTAGCAGAGGGTTTCTTAGCATCTGTTGATAATACAATTATCCCAGGAAATCGTATGACAACGTGGAAAACAGAGTGTAACTTGAAGAGAAAAGCGCGTTTATCAAAATTTGCAGAACAACGCTCTATATCAATTGCACAAGCTAGTGTAATATATTCTTATTTTTATAATGATGCAATTATCATTGGTACTTCAAATATATCGCATCTACATGAAATTATTCATGGAATCATATATTTTTATAAATGGAAATTATATAATGATATAGAAGCATTTGATTATCTAGCAACAGATGTATAAGCGAAAGAAAAGAGAAAGGAAAATGAAACGCGTTGAGAGTGTCTAGATCAATATTCTCAAAAGAATATTATACGCGGATGTATCATATTTATAATATAATAATCTCTAGTTTTTTTATTTAACAAAATATTTTCTGCTGCGTTTTTAATAATAATAATACACTCTCTCCAGCTCTGTGTGTTGTGAAAGAATATTTAATACTTCGTACGAAGCCGTGGTGTTCTCGTATATATAATATATGCATACCATTTTCTGACATACTTTTATATGATATTAGTATTATCATTTACTTTCAATTTACAATATAAAATATTAACGCCGTCCTGAACTTCTTCTACTACTACTATATCCACTCCTACGTGTATTTAAACGACCATTTCCAATTTGTTCCATTAATGTATCTAATTTAGATTCAATATTACCAAGTTTTTGTTCCGTTTTCTCTCTTTTCCTCCTTTCATCTTTTAACATAGTTTTTAACATTTGTACTTCATCTCTAGAAACTCCACGAACTGACTTTCTAGCACTACTTTTACGTGATCGAGAACTTAAATTACCGGAACGCCCAGTTGGTGGACGACTACCACGCGCTGAGTCTCTAGGTGTACTATATTTAAATGGCATTGTGCTCATCGATGGTTTGAACTTGGAAGCTTCTAGTTCGTTTTTTTTCTTACGTTCGGCTACTTTCTCTGGGGCTGTATTTAACATATGCATCATAGCCTCAGGGACAAGTGTACCAGTAACACCCATCATGGTTCTTCTTAAACCGATACTACCAGATGCAGTATCGGGACGTTTTAAATGGCAATTACTTTCTTGTACCACAAATGTTTTCCATAACAAATCTCTATTCCATGGTGTATCATCAGGATTTCCAGTGTAAAATTTTGTACTATCACGTGTTGGCCTTTTAGTTTTTGGATCTTCAGTCACTTTCCAATAATCAGGACCGGCTAATGGTGTCCCAAACGACATATTTTACAAGTATTATTTATATAAGATTATGTTTATTATAAGTATATTATTTCAATTTATCCTGTACAATAAATTATTTGTGTTTGTTATGTATCGAATGTATATCAATGTATATATATATATATATATTTATAAAGATAATCGCATCATAATGATGACTCACAAATAGTTGTGTCTGCTGAAAAAAATTAATGCTGTGTGGTGTTATTTTATAAGAAAAAGCATTGTAAATATTAGTATATATATCCATATGATATATATGAAGTATTTTATATTTTTATTATACTGTATATATACTTCTTTGCTTCATCATCATAATATTTCCTACTTCGAAAAGAGGGGTCTTATATATTATATATAATGTGCAAGTAAATTACCAATCCAATTTACCTTCGCCAAGGAATTTAATGATAAGATCATTGTAATATGGCTTCAAAGCAACCATATCAGGTCTTGCATTGTCTTTTGTATATAAATCAAAGCGATTAAATTCTTGAACCCATTCCAGTAAATAATGATCTTCATCATTCATGAGATCTCGATATTCACCTTTTGTATGGAATGGATAACAACTGTGGTATCTCACAATTGCCAAAGCTTCAGGAGGAAATTTGCTTTTGTTGTGGATAAGAAATCGATATAGATATTCATCATGTCCATATGCAAATTTACAATTTGCTAAACCGCAATTTTTCTGGTATATTCCAGTTGAAGAAGATTTGGTTTGTGTTGCTGATGCAATCATATCTGGATTTAATCGATTGAACTCTGGAAATACCACTGTGGATGGAATATCAACACCAACTATCCAAGTATCTCCACCTAAAGCCCATTGCTTACCAGTTGCTGTACCTTCCATACCATCACATGGTTCACCCCATAAAAAGAGAATTTTCCCCATGTCATGTATTAATCCGATCAATTGCATCCACTCAGGATGACCTGCTCGTCGAATAGCTTCTGCCGTTTGGAATCCATGTTCAACATTTGGTAAGTCAATATCTGGATCACTGGAGTCAACATAGTCGCCTAATTTTTCAAATGCTTCCCAGACAGTCATTTTTGCCTTGTCGAATTTATGAAATTTTTCATACACTCGATTGACGTAATTCAATGTTTGGTAACATCTCATATCTTTGTAATGTTGCTTTACAACTTCAAAACGATCACATGCTTTTGCATCATATACTCGGAACTCTTCTTTCACCTTGTTTTGATTCACTGAAACTTTTTCCACGATAGACAATTGTTTCCATCCTGCTTTTCCCTCTTCTTCCGGTAGATAAATATACGATGATAAATCTCTGGTCTTTTCTTCTTCACACTCATTATTTTGAACAAGTAAATTCATTTTTCTTTCTTTCTTTTTTTGTCGTTGTTAAATAATCTAACCGTTATCAAGACACCGTAGGCAGAAACTCGGTCCAATAACACCCCAAGCTTTAGAATCAATTTTTAATGCGTTTCTTGGCATAAAACTGTTGTTTTTTTTTTTTTTATATTATTCAATCAATTTAAAATAATAATAATAATAATTCAAATTGATAAAATAACGTTTCACAATATATATTAATACCTATTGTAATTATATATATATATATAATACTGTTTTGTATTTCATTTAATCTGTCGTGTCCTTATTGTCTTCACGACAGATGATTGTTCTTTGTGCTTCTTTTTTTCTAATTTCCTGGGCACCTTAATATAATAACCTGGATTTCCAGATTTCCAGGATTTCCTTCCAGCTTCATTTATAAATTTCATAAGTACAGTAGACGACTGGTTATAGCTGGTTATTAATAGCTGGTTAGCACTATCTACCAAGAAGGTGCATAATATTACGGCCTAAATATTATCTATCTATATCGCCATGCTAATTTTTAAAAAATGGTCCAATGGTGTATACCTCCTATTTTGATAGGTATTTGGTCTATAAACTAAGATCTCAAACCAATTTTGAATTGCATAAATTTGTTTTTATTTTGAAAAAAACAACTGGCATACCAGCATAAACAGCATTGAATAGTATTATAGAAATAAAAATTAGGTGGTATTATTATTATATATAGATTTGAAATGTAAGTTACGAAACAAATAGATAGAGACTGAGGTTTTATTCTATAGTAAAAACGTTTTTGTTTTTATTGTTGTTGTTGTGTATTTTATTGTTAGGAGAATATATATATATATATATACATTAATATATACAGGCATAAATAACAATATAGTAAACTAAAATAAATATGTCTAGTAGTTCAAACGTTACAGACGTTGGGACAAAAGACGAAAACAAGATGTCAAATAGTAGTTCTAGTGAAATTTTGAAGAAGAAAACGGAAAGTGCATCGAAAAAGAATACTAATAACAATAAAGGTAGCTCTGAATCAGGTTCTGGTTGGGTAACAGTACAGAAGAAAGAAAAACCAGAGAAACAAAGATTTGCAAGGAAAGGCAGGCATGGTTTAGCTTGGCGTGTACCAAATGATTCAACTAATGAAAAGAAAAACTTGATAAAGAAAAAACAAAACAGAAAGAAAAGAGCTGCAAATACTACTACCAATAAAAGCGATAAAGGATCCACCACGAAAACAAAGGATAAGGAAATTAATTTTGATAAAGATCCGCCTTTAAGTAAAAAGAACACAAGTAGTGGTGACAGGTCGAAAAAACAGGTGAAACCACCGTCTAAAAATTCATGGGCAGCTGCAGTACTTCGTGGTACGAACAACAACAGTAACGGCAAAAGTAGTAAAAAATCATCAAAAAGCACCTCCTCCTCCTCCTCTTCTTCTTCTGCCTCCACTCCAAAACGTGCAGCACGTATGGCTATACCAGTAGGTAAGAAAGGAGGGGATAACGAAACGAATGCTCAACAGACTTTCAGACGAAGCAGTAGCAACAGCAGCAATAAAAATAATGATGGCGATGATTTATCTTCCTCATCAACCGACCCGTTCATACGGGAAAAATTGCGTTTAAGGAAACAATTACAATCGATACTTTTTCAAAATGTTAACCAAGCTGTCGATGAATTATATTATATCTGTGAATTTGATAGCGAAATCGAAAGTGCCGTTGCTGCATTGGAGTTAATGGCTGAATGGCGCGATAGTTTTCAGACCTTGGTTGATACCGTTAAATTACAGAAAGAATATGAAGCGTTAAGAAAAGACATGGGAGACAACAATATCGATGAGAGTTCAAGTGGATTAGAAAAATCAGGATCTGCATTGAAAAAGAAAGGAAGTGTTGCATGGGAAATTAAAAAAAGTTCACCAGCAAGTCTTAGCGGAATCAATCAAATTGTTGAATCCGTTCTAAAACGTGCAAATAAATCATCCTCTCAACAATCACAAAAAATTATTGCATCATTACGCCCATATGATCAATCTAATAGTGGCTTAACATTTTCATCTTCATCGGTTTCCATGCCAAAGCGTAATGGCGGTGATGGTGGTAACGAGGATGCCGATAATGAACAACAGCAACAACAACAACAACAGCAGCAAGAAGTGATTACAACTTTAAGTGGTGTAGTTGATGAAGACGGCAACTTAAACCATAGTCGTTCACCTGGTATGCTGGAGAAAAGTCAAAGCAATATAGAAGATGAAGAGGATGATAAAAATGACAGTAGCACAAATAGTAGTGGAAATAATGCAACGACACAAGTATTAGAGATGTTACGTTTAGATAATACAAGCTCAACTGGCCTATGGGGGGATATGATGATGAGTGAAGAAGAAAGTGATGATGATGATGATGATAGCGATGATGATGATGATTATCGCCAACAATCCCCACCATCCCCAGCACGTTCATCGCCACCGGAGAAACAAAGGTCATTGCATGCCAAATTGTCTTCACCAGACCGTGCAAAGCCAACACCTATGGAGGCACAAAGGAAGTTTATCGAAAAACAATCATTAGCTCGCATTAATCGGGAAAAAATCAAAGAAGAGAAAAAAGCATGGTTAAATATAAGGGAAACTAGACTGCGTACTTCGAAAGAACAACGGGAAAAAATGTTGGCAGAGAAAGAATCCACCATACAAACACGCCTTAAAGCAGCATCCGATCGCAGGGATGAACGGATGGCAAATATTCGCAAACGTGCAGAAAGTGAAAACGATAAAATATCTGAAATTGTTTTTATAAACAATTTAACACAAGAAAACAGAGCTAGAGAAATCAAACGTCGCATTGACGAAGGGAGTGAACGAGCACGGAAACACAAAGAAGAAATTGTGAATAGTAAAAGAACAAGACATACAAGAATCGAAGAATCAGCGAACGAGGTACGGGAAAAGTTGCAAAAAGAAGTTATGGAAAGGAAGGAAATGTTACAAAATCGTTTAAAGCAAGCAGAATTGCAACGTCAAAAAATTGTGAAAGCAAAAGAAGATGAGAAAAAGAAGAAAGAAGCAATGGCAAAGGAAAGGCTTGAAATGTTAAATAAGAAAGCAGAAGAGGAACGAGAGAAAATTCGTAAACTTCAAGAGAAGAAGGAAGCAAAAGCATTGGAAATTCGCAACGCAAAAGAGAAAGCCATGTTGGATAAAAAGTTAAGGCAAGAGGAGGCAGCTAATGCAAGGAAGAAGTCCTTGGAAGAAGAAGCATTAGCAGCAAAAAATGCAAAGAAAATGGAAATGAAATTAAGAGAGGATAGGGCACAATTAAATCATCGACGTAGCATTGAAGCAAAAAAAGCAAATGCAAATTTACGAAATACATTGCAATTATCACCACGGCATACGGATGAAATGACTGGTGAAGTAACATTTTCTAGTGCTAAATCACCCAAACGTGGTTCGCCGAAACGCGGTTCTCCAAAGCGAAAAGGAAGCAATACGTCTCCACCAAAGCGAAAAGGATCTACCGATAATAGTAACAGAAAAGCAAAGGTGGACGATTCTAATAGTAATAACGATAGTAATAGTAATTTAAAAATAGGTAAGAAAATCAATTCAATGTCATCAACGTCGACCACTTCAACCGTTGACAGTAATGTTCAAGCAAATGTTAATAATAGCAATACAACAAGTGCAGAAACAAAGTTAGCAAAGAAAAATGCCCAAAAAGCAAAGAAACGGCAAATGAAAAAGTGCAAACAAAAGATGACAAGTTTTTGGGAAGAATTTGCTGAAAAAGTTGATGAAACTAGTAAATCAGATGTTGATTCAAATACAACAAATGCGGATGATAATAAAACGTTACATCGGTTATTTGCAGATTTAGTCACTTTGCCAAGTGGATCGGAGGAGCGAATTAATAAATTTAGAACTATTATACGTAGCTCAAAAAGTAAACCATTTGAAAATCAAACAGCAGCATTATTTCGCACGAGTAAAGTGTTTGCAAATATTTTATCAATCTGTACCCGTGAAATGACAGATCGGGCTCCACACGTAGTCACTAGTGCTTTACGAATCGTGGAATTAGCAATTATTAAAGATTTTGACAATAGAATTTATTTCCATGCAAATGGTGCGGTTGGGCAAATCTCATCTATTTTATCTTTTGCATTGACCGATGCAATTGAAAAAGTTGATCCAGAATCTAGCAACCGTGTAAAATCGGAATGGAATCACCAATTATTAATCGCATGTTTGCGCGTTTTAGCTGTTAGTCTTAATACATCAAAAGTTGAATGGATACCGTATGAATATTATGAAAACATCGCGACATTGTTCACAATAGCACGCCATGTTGAGAAACTAGGCGAATTATATAGATTATACGAATTGCAATTAGGTGCTAGTGGTTCAATACGTAAAACACAAACCATGGATGTGATGCTCAACGGTTTACATTTTTTATCTAGCTTTGCATCTAGTCTTGTCCAAGATAATTATAATTATAGTAGTAGCAGCAAAAATGGCAATAACAATAGGAAAAATATTCGTCCATTGCCAAGCAATGTCTCTGAAAGTTTAGGTGGCACGTGCATTTCTGGATTATTGTCATTATTATTTTCAATGGCTGATTCAAAAGAGTCCTGGGAAACGGGAATTGTTTTAAATGCGTTGGATGTTATGAATATAGTTGCCCGTTTAGATGTCCGAATGTTTCAACGATTACTTAGCTCACCTAGTCTTCAGCCTCAGTTTTATCATGTTTTAAATTCATTGTTAGACAAATCATCAATGTCTGATATTAAAGAAGGGGCAAACATGGAGGTAAAAGATGAAGTCATTAAAAAATCATTGATATTGATGGGATATCACGCTTTAAGCTGCCAAAAAAACCAAGAGAGTTTAAATTGGGGGACGCAGACGACTGCACTTCAACGTATTTGTTCATTACCATTTCGATTCTTTAGCGAGGAAGCAAATAAACATGTATTGTTTCCAACTTTGATTGCCGTATGTTACGAAAACAAACGTAATACCAGTGTCGTAGAGCAAGAATTGAGTGTAGATATGATTGTCGAGTATATTGAAAAAATGATGGAAAGTAGGAAAAATAGTGAAGCACAAGGTAAAATATTACCACAAGAACGGGATGATTTAGACAATAAGGAAAACGATCCTGTAACTAGAATTAAAAACGATGAACTAGATAGCAAGAAAGGGAATGATAAAGATGGCGACATGTGGTCCTTGGTCATTAGTAAAGGTAAAAATGCAGATCCATTACAATGGAATTTTGAACAACGTTTTCCCGCATCCTTGTGGGATGATGCATTGAAATTTTTTATTTCTATGTCGAGTTAAAAGAAAGAAAGGGAGAGCGCGACGTGTGTGTGTAAACATTAATACTTCGTACGACGAATTAAAGTGTACTCTCGTATAATATTATCATACTTCTCGTATATATATATATTTTTTTTATTCAAAAAATTTATTCACTCGCATCGATATCAATTTTCTGATGATTTTTGGATACTCCATAAAGATTTTTTCGATCATTAATTTGAAGCTACTTGATAAATCGCTTCCAGCATTATCTACGATGCCATTGTAAACAACATCGGTTCCTAATGCATAAAAATCTGGTGTACCTTCATAATATAATATTGAACTATTGCTTAATGAAACTTTTCCAAAATTACTTGGGAAACCAAAACCAGCTTCTAATTTTTTATTCACAGCTGAAGCAGCTAATGAAAGAGCAGCAGAAAGCAATGCGTTAAGATCATCTGTAACAATATCACCAACAGCTGAACGTACTAACGTTAAAACACATTCAAAATCTTTGATTTCACCAAATAAAATTTCGCCAGCAGTAGGACTGGTAGTGTTTTTTTTTATTCCTAATGCTAGTGATATGGTCAATGGACACTGCTCAGAAAATCCAAATTGAACACCAGTTTGTTGATCTAATACATTGAAAGTAAATTCCATCGGTATGGTAATATTACCTGCACCATTACCTGCCGTAACGATTGGCCTTGAAGATACATTCATTTCTAAATCCATTGCTTCATTTGGCCATTTTTTAAACATTCCAGGTGCAATTGTACTAAATGTACTTGTATTTAATTGTATTGGTAACGAAGCAGGTACCATATCTGGTGTTACGATAACATCCAAAATTCCAGCATTCCATATAATATAAAATATATTATTCAATGGAAATGTATCTAATACAAATAAAAGTTCTTTTGCATTTAATATTTCTTGGTTTGGTACTGGAAGATTTGGAATAGGGAAGCCTTGCGGCGGCACTAATCCATTGATTGGGAAAGCAATGTCGCAAAATAGTGCAGATTCAACGACGCCACATGCAAGCCATTGCAATGGTGGTTTTTGAAACATTGGTTGCAAATTCGTTGAAACGACATTATCAATTGTTTTACAAATTTCTGAATCAATTGTTGATTGAACACTTTTTTGTATTAATTTCTTCAATAAATTTAAGATAGCTCCAGAGATACCTCCGGAGAAATGTAAATTTGTAATATCAACATTTGTTTTACAATTCCCTGGCTTAATTACTGTATTGTTTTCATTGTTGTTGCTGATATCAATTTCTGCCATCATTGAAGAGCCGCCACCAACACTAATATCTACAGTACCGTGACCTTTTGGTATATGTGGCCAACTTTTTAACTTATACTTCCAGTTACCACTGCATTTCACACCTAATCCATTTACATCCAACTCAACAGAATTTTCTTTTGTTGCTTCCAATGTTAAATTTTCCAAAGCAAAATTTGTACATTTTAACCCAGATAATGATCCTTTGAAACCATCCTTATCGAAATTTACATCCGGTATGGTAATATTTTGCAAATCTTTAAGTATAAGTTGTTTAGCAACCGATTCTAGATAACCAAATCCTTTTTCAGTTAAAAATAACCGTAATCCAACATAATCTGCAGCAGGTTTTTGCGCCGATACTGTGATGGAATTGATGGATAATATGTAATAATAAGTAATAAATAATATTATATATTTCATCATCCTGTTTTTCTTCTTAATGTTGTTGTTGTTAATGTCGTTGTTGTAGTTCGCTGTCGATCCATATACACATGTATTACACACACACACACACACACACACACACGCATTGTTCTGCTTTTCTATTTTTTTAATATCATCTTCAATTGGCCACTTGCATGCACTTCTTGTTGCTCTTCTTGGATTGATGATGGTTCTCTGCTGGTTATGCTGAGCGCCAATGCTAAATACCTGGTATATAATAACATCAATGTAGCATCGAGAATATTTTTTAAACACTACGTTAGGTGAGAGGTCTACTGTAAGTTTCTGAAGATTGATAGGAGTAAAAAGGATTTCTTACCAATTAGAATATTTTTTAAAAACATGTTACATTGATAGAATTGAATACTAGCACACTACGTTAGGTGTAAGAGGTAAGAGTCTTAGTTTCTGAGGATTGATAGGAGTAAAAGGATTTCTTAGACTACAAGTGACTATAACGAAGTGTGAACAAAAGAAAAGGAAGTAAAAAAAAGAGGGCGGAATAGAAATCATCAATTAAGATCAATGGAATAGAAAATATAAATAGGAGATACACAGATCATATTCATCAACATTATCATCATCATATATATATATTATATTATATATATATTTATATATAATATTCATATTTATAAGAATCATGAAAAATAACATGTTAGCCATTGTTGCGAATATCGCGTTCATATTATGTATAGTAGTTGTATCCAACGTTAATGGTACAGAAATGGCACCATGTGCTAAACATTCGGACTGTTCACAACGAGAATTATGTTTTACAGCTGGTGGAGAGAAAGCAACGAAAGGTGTATGTACTAAAAGAACGATCATGGAAGTTGAAGAACTTGCACAACAAACACCATTATCCTTCGTAGAAGTTGAGGAACACAAGGTGGATGCCAAAGGCAATGTAGCTGGTGTTGGTGAATTAAAATTATCCGCTCCAGTTGGTAAAAGTGCTACTTTACGTTTAGGAAGAGTTGTAGAAAAAAGTTATTCCATTAGTGCAAATAGTGAAGGGGAGTTCAATATTAGACAAGGTGATAAAGAAAGTCCATATTTAGCTGTGAAAGGCAATAGTGTAAAAACCAATACCAAAGTATTGAAAGGAAAAGATGTGGATGCAGCTGAAGGTTATGCAGTTGGTCCTATGTTACAATGGGGTGTAGCAGTCACCGATACTTTTGATATTGCAAGAGGTAAAAGTAAAAATAGTACACGTGGTTGGGAAGCAGAACATGCTAGTATGGATATGGAAATACAAAGTTGTGGTGGTGTCACCATGCTTGGTGGCCCTGGTGCGTTCACCGTTGGTGAAATTTCCAAAACATATACAGGATTAAGAAAACATAGTGCAATACGTATTATTGCAACGTTTCATATGATAGATTTATGGATGGGTGAATATGCATATTTAAAAGTTAGTACAGGTGCACCAAATGCACAAGGTGTTCCAGAAAGTGAATACGTATGGACACAATCATACAGTGCAGCTGCTTCAACTAGTAAAAAAGCAAGTGGTGTGAATGTATGTGGCGACGAGCAAGTTGTTGAAATGAAATTTTCTGTACCAATAGATATTACAGCAAAGCATTCATCAGATACTCTTAAAGTAACTTTTGGAACTAAATTAGGTAAAAATGCAGAAACTAATTTAGGTGGTGCTTCATGGGGTTTATCAAAAGTTGATTTATATTTAAAATCACAACAATAAAGCGCGTATATATATATAATATATACACGGGGGGGGGCATACGGCAGGAATTAGCATTTCTGGTTGTGCTAAAATTGAGATAGTGTGTGTGTGTGTTTATTATATATCTAAAATAAGCAAAAAATATTTTTTAATATAAATACGTATGATACGAGTATATACGATTCGTACAAACGTTTTTACGTTTCTTTTTTCTTTCTTTTTAAAAATCAATTCCAGTCAATCTTTTTCCACCTTTTCGTTTCTTTCGTTTCGATTTCATTTGTTGCTGTCTAAGTAACATTTGAGCCATCAAACCCCCTCCACCACCACCAACAGCTTTTTTATTACTTTTTTTATTATCACCATCGCTCTTTGTTGTAGTTTTAACAGATTTCAACTTTTTTCCTCTTTGGATTTCTGCTAGTAACGAGTTCATACCACCTGTCATCATAGGACGAGGTGCAGGCGGCCTTCCACTATTCATTGGTAATGGTGGCGGCGGTCTTCCACTACTCATTGGCAATGGTGGTGGTGGTCTTCCCATTGGCATTGGTCGTGGCATGACACCTCTTGGCATTTGGGGCATGTTTCTAATGTTATTATTAATTGATGATGGATGTTTTGGCGATGGACGTGCAGGCTTATTATTAGATTTACCATATACAGATCTTTTTGGTGGAATGGGTTTTCCACGGCCTTTTAAAGTTGATTTTCTCTTAGGTACTACTGGTGCACTTTTCTTCTTTAACGATTTCTTAACAACACTATTATCGCTATCGTCATTATTGCTCTTGTTCAGAAAACTACCTCCTATGCCTGTTAAACGTTTGCCCCCTTTTCTATTTCGTTGTTTTGCTTTAATTTCTTGCTGTCGCCGCAACATTTGAGCCATAATGCCCCCTCCTCCACCGACTTGTTTTTTTACTTTTTTTTTACCACCATTACTTGAATTTACCTTCGTTTTTTTCAAGTTTTTACCTGCACGAATCTCGGCTAATAAATTTCCAACTTGCATAACCGGGGCACGATTTTTCATATTATTGTTAGTATTTTTTGCTGGCACTGGCAGTGGTGGTGGGTTGTTGTTTCTCTGAATTGGTAATGGTGGCGGCATTCGTGCAATAGGGTGTGCTGGTAATGGTAATGGCGGTGGTGGTCGTCCAATATTATTAATTCTTGCAGGATGTTGTGGAACTGGCGTATTATTATTATTATTATTATTATTATTATTATTATTATTCCTGCTCATAGGATATGGTGGGCGTGCAAAATTATTATTGTTTCTCGTAGGCTGTGGAGGACTTGCATTTCCTTGACTGCTAACACCACCACGAGTAGAAGATGTTGTAATTTGATTATTAGACGGTTCTGGGAGAATTGGGGAAACAACTCGCTGTTGCTGTTGCACTTGTTTCTTTTTAGGAACTACTTTTTTTTGCTGTTGTTGTTTAGGATGTACAGGCTTTTGCTCTGCTGCTACTGCTGTTGGCTTTGAATTGAACATATTTGCTCTTGCTTTGAATGCCGCAGAATTGTTACTTTTTGGTTGTGGCTTTGGTTTCTCTTTCACTACTTTCGATTGTTTATTATCAAACATATTAGCTTTTGCTATAAAAGCCGCTTTATTTGTCCGTGATGATGGACTGACTGCATGTTTTTTCACTACCTGCTGTGTTTTCTGTACTTGATTTTTTGGCTTGTTGAACATATTTGCTTTTGCTAAAAAATCTGCTTTATTTGTTCGTGATGATGGACTGATAGCATGCGTTTTCTTCGCTTCTTGTTGCTGCTGCTGTCTTTGCTTTCCATTAAACATATTTTTTGTAGCCGAAAAATTAGTAGCTCTTGTTTGACGTCCAGCCTGCTGATCCTCGGTTTTTACAGGTGATACTTTCATGTTATTATCAATACTTGGTTTGTGTTTCCTTGGTTTAGGTGTTGGTGGTTTATCATCCGAATATACTTTATTGTTGTTAATTGGACTTGACCGTGTCGTTGCTATGTTATTATTAATATCGTTATCATTTGAATTTCTCTTTTTTGGTGTAGGTCGCTTTGGTGCAGAACGTGCAGGTGGTCGGTTCATCTCATTGGAGCCAGAACGTTGTGGTGCATTTATTGTTCTTTTGGGTGGTACTGGTTTGTTTACTGTTCGTATTGGTGGTGTTGGTTTGTTTACCGTTCGTGTTGGTGGTGTAGGTGCTTTCCTTGGTGGCGGAGTTGGTTTAGATGATTGTCTTTGTTGTTGAGGCACACTGGCATTCATTGGTTGCATAACCGTTCGTGTTGGTGGTGTCGGTGCATTTCTTGGTGGCGGGGCTGGTTTAGGTGATTGTCTTTGTTGTTGAGGTACACTGACATTCATTGGTTGCATAACCGTTGTTGGAGGCGGTTGAAGATAATTATCATTAGATGATTGTACATCCATCTGAATAGGCTCTAGGGTAATTATTGAATCTCTCAATGAATTGGAAGAAGCTTCTCGACTAATTGACGATGGAGAAACCATAGGTATATCATCATTGAATAACGTGCTGCTACTGCTATTATTACTACCAGCACTATTCCGATAAACTCGTTGTTGTTGCTGCTGCTGCTGTTGTTGTTGTTGTGGTTGTGGTTGCAATACATGATTTTGCTTTGAAGGTTTTTTTCGTAATGGAGGTGCATTGTTATTGTTGTTGATTGCCATATTATTATTATTCATCATGTTGCTCATCAGATTACTGGTACTATTATTATTATTATTATTATTATTCAATCGAATCATTGGTACATTGAATATACGACCTGCATTTTCTATAAGAAATAATGTAAAATTATTCACAACTTTTTGATGTTTCATTAATGTATCTAGATTTTGTACTTCCGGGTGTAATATTAATGGACCAAATGAATATGCTAATATATTTCTATCCGTATTACTTAATGACCCAAGTGTGCGAAATAGTGCTGATAAAGTCAAATATGGCAAGTTAGCGATTTTCGTTTTCAATAAGTTACCCAGAGGACCAATAATATCCTGATCATATCCAACGCCTCCTAAGCTTTTATCTATAGCTACTAATGTGTTATACAAAGATGATGGTATCAATGGATTTTTTTGCCTTTTTAATTCATCTTTTACAGCTTGTGCAAGTGCATATGGGTTGCAATTATATAAACTTTGAACCAATACTAAATGTTTCATACCACCAGTAACAACTTGTTTCACTTGTTGTACAAATTGTTGATTAATATTTTTTTCGGCAAAAATATTATTTACATTGGAATGGTACAACCGGATGAAATGCAATAGCGTATCAAGCGTTTGTACAGGTTTAATATATTGTTGTGGCACTAATCCTCTATTATTTCCCAATGCTGCAGTCCACCAACCATCATCACCAATTTCATATATATCCAATACGTCCCCACGTATAAATGATAATTCATGGTCTGTATCTGCTTCGCATGGGTAGGAAGCACGTGCAAATGCAACAACTTTTGACATAATTATTTATCGTTGTGTGTGACAAATGAAATAAACAACAACAACAATCTAGTACGGGCTTAATAAATAAAAAAATTAATCAAACGTGATATTGATAGTTTTTCCCTTTCTCTCGCTCCATTCAACATTTTATTTTTTTTCTTCTATGATTCCAATGATACTATGATGTGTGCATAATATATGTTGTTATGATGATAAAAAAATATAATAAAATTTGTCGAATTGTGCCGCTTTTAAGTGTTTTTTTTTCATTAATATAAGGTTTTTTTAGTAGCCGTTTTACTGTTTTTGCACACATCCGTATAACAACTGTAGCACTGTACCTGGTATATAACTGTATATATAATTGTATTTCTTTATTGTGGTAAATGTGTAAATGTAAAAATATTGGTATAAATGATATACATGGTATATGTGTGTGTTCGGGAAAAAAATAAGATAGAATATATATAAAAATATATAAATAAATAAATACGAATATTAAATAATTCATCACTATTATTATCATATCATGAAAGCTTACAATATATTATAATCTATTGATGCACCGATTGTCAAAAGGAAATATAAAAGAATGCTTAGTCCATGTATTAGAAAATCCCTTCCCTGGCTCCCTTCCTAATTCGACAAAAGTTGTTCATTTTCTAGTATTAAAAGATATTGGTGTAGCGTTAGTAAGCGATAATCTAAAAAAAAGGATTACAATACAATTTAATAGTATTAGCACATTCAGTAAAAAAAATACACAGGAACTTAAAATTACATTGACAGCTGCAAAAGGTGGTAAAGAATTTCTTTTAAGTTTTATAGATGTAGGTGTGTTTTCGGAAGTCATCGGTGAAATGAATCGTTTTATGGCTGGTACCAATGATATACGGGGTCAATTAGCATCAAAGAAAGAGGAACTGGAACGGTTACAAAGAGAAATTGATCAAAAGAGACAAGATTTAAAACAGCATATGTCTGCAACTGCAACGATAATGGATGATCAATCATCAAAAATTCATGCAGAAGCAAGAGTTGAGGTTTTAATGGAAGACACTCAAAAAGCAGCGGATCAACACACACAAGCTTTAGCAGCTCAAACGGAAAAAAAACGAAATCATCTACAACAAAGATTAAAGAAACGTCAACAAAAAAAACATCAAAACGATTCTACAAAAGTACAATCACAAGATCGAAAAGAAACTCACGCGAGAAGAGCAACGGTTGTTTCTCCACGAAAAAAATCTACAACAAGCAGTAGTAATGAGTTTTTATAAAAATAAAATAAAAAAAGAGAGTGTAAAATTTATTTGTTGTTTTACACACTTTTGACGCACACACTTTTTACCTTTTTTTTTCTGTGTGTTCAAAAAAACAGATGGAAACATAGAGTGTCTATATATGTTATATGTCTATATATGGCTGCTATGAGGATTATACCTCTTACAATATTGTATGGCTGCTATGAGGATTATATAATACCTGTACCTCTAACAATACAATATTGTACCTAAATAAAACAAAGAGAACAAAAGGCACAATGTTGCGATACCATATTCACAGCATTAAAATACCATAAATTGGATGAAATGCCGTTATAAATCATTCAATTTGGTAAATATACAAACAAATTACATACATTCATGAATAGTACATGAGAAAAGAGAGTTATATAGTTGTATAAGTTCTATAACTTAACAATTTACAATTTATAAAACAATATATTATTTATATAATATTATTTGAAGATCATCTTATACTTTTACAAGTTAGATTTATTCTTTTAGGAGATTGATACCACATTGATTAATCTAGGAAATTTCACCTATCTGTCGAATCAATTCTACGATATAATATAATATAATATTCTATATATATATATATATCTTCCAATTGATAAGATTTGTATATTCTATTAAATTGTTTGATGTTGTGTGTGTATAGATATATATATCTTACATTTATTAATATATATATTACATGTTTTTTGTATCGTTCTTTGCACAATGGTATTTGTAATGATGTCAAATCTCCCCTCCTTTTTATAAATCCTTTTAAAACATCTTCTTCATTTTGTTTAATGGTGTCTGTATGCTACATGCTGTGTATATACTAAATCAGTAAAAAATCAATAGTTCCAATAGTGTGCCGGTTTAAATGGAAAAATCCACACTTCTTAAAAAAAGTCTTCATATATAGAACGAATAAAGAATGAATAGCACTACAGTACCACCATATAAATCAAAATACAAGCACACAGCATTATATAAACCAGCTGCGCACCTTCTGCTTTTGACCAGCCCGCCAGCGATTTTCCACACGGACAGAGCACCAGACACGGATGCACGGATGATGATTTCAAAGATTGATCAACATTTTTGTCGTCTCCGTGATTTTAGTGATGTGCACCTACTCTGCTGCTGCTGCTGTGGTGATGGTGGAGGAAAGTCCATCATTCACATTATGCATTTAGAACACTATTATTGCTAACTAAAAAAAAAAAAAACATTTATTATACAGTGTATTATTACCGATTGAAGAAGAACAAAAGAAAGATGTATACATTTCTGAAGCAACTACAACAATCACCTTTGTTATTCCTGCCTCAAACATGGCGACGTTTTCAAATGAAAATAACAATGATGGTATACCAAATGATATTTCATCCCCATCGAAACGATTGAAATATTTATATACCACTGCATTTGATTGTGCAGAAAAATCCAATCAATTAAAAAAAAAACATAAATATTATCAAGCATGTGAATTATTAAAAGAAAGTGTACAGATATTTTTAGAAATATCTGAATTAGAAAAAGATGGTCGTAAAATAGAATTGTTAAAATCAAAAACGATTGAATTTGTGCAAGATATTACAGATTTAAATACATTAGCAAATGCACAAAAACGTAAGAATAATAATGATAATGATGATGATAATAATAATAGTGGAAAAATCCAAAATTTAACACGTGTAGTACGCACGGCAGACTTTTATCTAGAAAGTGCATTAGCTGAAGATGAACAAGGTAATTATACAGAAAATGCACTACAATTGTACCAACAAGCTGCTTCATTTTATTTAGATGCTATAAAATTGTCGAAAGGTAATGAAAACGATCGTAGAAAATATAGTACAAGATTGTCTGGGATATTATCACGTGCAGAGAAAATTAAAGAAGAAATGGATAATAAGAAAAATAATAATAATAATTATGAAAAAAAATATAATAATAATAATAATAATAATAATGCTGATGACAATAAGAAAAATGAAAAATCGCAATCACCACAACCACCCCCACCACCATACACATCAAATGAAAAATCATCAAACAATAATAAAAAGAATGTACCAACATTACCACAAGTTCCTACGTCCAATATCAATATCAGAAAACCATCATCTGGAAATAGATTATCACCATCAGAAATTGCAGCTTTAAAACGATCATCACGAATAAATGGTAGAATCTTTCAACCATGGTTAGATTTAGATTTAAATGAAAAGTTTGCATTTCCAGAACCATTTAAAGATCCAGATGGTTTATTGGCATTATCGAATTCGCAAAAGAAACATTTCCATAAATGGGCACGACCAAATCAATTTGCAGATGAACCATGCATGATATCATTGATCTCACCATATTGTATTAAACAAAGTGTCATTGAAGATTGTTCCTTCGTAAGTTCATTATGTATAGCAGCTAGTTATGAACGTAGGTTTCGCAAACGTTTAATTACTAATATTATATATCCCCAAAATAGACGTGGACAACCTGTATATAATCCATGTGGTAAATATATGGTTAAATTATGGTACAATGGTGTTGCGCGTAAAGTAATTGTAGACGATCGCTTTCCTGTCGATAAAAGAATGAAACCACTATGTAGTAATAGTACGAATCCAAATGAATTATGGGTTAGTATTATTGAAAAAGCATATATGAAATTAAATGGTGGTTATGAATTTGACGGATCCAATTCAGGTATTGATTTATTCTCATTGACTGGGTGGATACCTGAAAGTTTTCATGTACGGAAAACGGAGACGTTTGATAAAGATAGAACGTGGACTAGGTTAGTCCATGCACATAAATATGGTGATTGTTTAATTACCGTTGCAACTGGCGATTCCATGACAAAGGCTGAAGCGGATCGAATTGGATTAGTAACTGGCCATGCATATGCTGTTCTAGATGCTAAGGAAGTGCATGGATATAAATTGTTACTTGTAAAAAATCCATGGGCACATGTGCGTTGGAAAGGCCCATTTTGTCCTGAAGATACGAAAAATTGGACACCAAAATTACGTAAAGCATTGTCATATGATCAAGTTGGTCATATGCAAATGGATAATGGTATTTTTTGGATTGATTATGGATCATTGTTGAAATATTATGATACCATTTTTTTAAATTGGAAACGTAATTTGTTTAAATTTAACAAGACACTTCATGGCGCATGGCCAAAAAAGCAAGGTCCTAAAAATGATAAATATAGTTGTGCATATAATCCACAATATGCATTGAGTATTAACATTCCACCTGGCGGAGATGGCAATAGGAGCAAAGCTGCTAGCGTATGGATCTTACTATGTAGACATGCATTGAATCGTAAAGATGTCTTTCATGCTGAATATATAACGTTACATATTTTTGAAGATAATAAATTTTTAAAACGTATATTTTATCCAGGCAAACCGATGGTTCATGGTACATATTCCAACAATCCAAATTATTTAGTACGATTTGATGTGCCAAATGGAGTTGGTTCAAATAAATTATATACCATTGTTATATCGCAATATGAAAAAACACGGGATATGACATTTTCATTATGCACATTTAGTACTGTACCGTTTAAAATGAAACAAATTCCAATTACCTTAGGAAGTGCAACAAATGAACGTAAAATAAAAGGAGAATGGAAAGGTGGTGCAAATAGAGATGAATTAGATAAGACAAAAACACAAATGTCAAGTACTAGTGTGAAAGGAAATTCTTACAACATACAAATAGTTGTATCAACTATCATGCGTATACAATTACAAGCACCGAAGGAAATTGCTATTAGTATTAGCTTATATGATAAAAAAAATAATATGAAAGAAATTTTAACAAGTGGTAATTATCGACATGGCTATGCATATTGTGAAAGTGATCATGAAATTCGTGAGGGAGAATATAAATTAGTCGTCAGTTCTTGGCAAAATGCAAATGCACCATATATTTTAATATTGGATTGTAAAGATGAAGGATATAAAGTAAACGGTGTGTAAAAATTATTTTTGAAGACCAAGATGATGTTACGCGTAGAAAGAGGAAAATTTATAATTTTATTTAAAACAATATTTACTGTGTACTTTATATGACTTCGTGTATAGTAAACTATTTTTTTGGTTTTCTTCCCTCGTTCGTACGTTTTCGGTATTTTCCAAAAAATATATTGAAGTTTTGGAGGAGTAAAAAACAAATTTATGAATAAAATATACATTTTTTTATAAAAGATTACTAATTTAAATAATATATATAGTTATATTATATTATACACATATGGATATACATTCCACAACAAATTTTTATTTTTTAGTTGTACCTTCTTCATCAACACCTTGTAATTGAGGTGATTTTAAATCTTTTGCTTGCACTTTACCAGTTTTCTGGCCACTAAAATGATCCGCTGAATCAAAATAACTTCTGTTTTTTAATGGTCCTTTCTTTTTTAAATTCCCAAACTTACTTTTCGCTTTTGCTTCTTGTTGTTTCATGAGTTGATTGTTTTGTTCTTTTTGCGCTGCAGTTGGAGTACCAGGCGCTTGTACCGTTTTTCCTACTTCATCGCTCATTGTATTTTGTTTGTTATTTATTATTCTTATGATGTTATTACATATACACTATGTACCATTGTATAAACTCTTTCTACCTATCTATCTAAATTATTATATGTATATAAAATTAATATTTTTAATTTCTTTGAATAGTTGCAACTGCAGTTCTAATAGTAGTTTTACATCATCGATGATCGATCATCACATTCATATCAAAACCGAGAGATAAAACTGGATCATCATCAATCCTATGAATATGCTATTATAGTATATATAGGAGTTAAAACAGTACTGAACGTCTTAAAAGTACAACCAACTAAAATTTCATCATCTCTTTTTCCGTGGATGGTTTTTTTTCAAATTTGGGTAGCTATCTCCACTAATGCTATGTCAATAGTAAATAGCCACATCAGGCAGTTTAAAATAATTTGTTGTTGGTTGTTTTCTTCTATTTTGTTTTAATAATACTACATATTTAAATATATTTTTCAAAAGAAAGGAAAATTGATTTGATTCAAGAAGTTTATGAATTGCTTTTGATACAGAAGAGGCAGAGAGAGAGAGAGAGACATACAGAGAACGATACAAAAGAAAGTTTATTTTGGGATATATATATATATATATATCGTAAAGTTCAATATCAAAAAAAATAAAGTAAGGAAATACAAGAAAGAAAAAGGTATACGTGGAATCGAAGAAAAACGTTTTGAATTTCTAACACAACAATATTAAAATAAGAAGCATGCAAAAATATATAACGATAACCGTTTTACTTATCACAATACTTTCTATTCAGTATGCCATTGTAGCATCAAGTGGTGTAGGCGAGGATCCAATTATACGGAAATCAAATGAAAAGATGTCTATTGATTGGAACGAAGCCAGTACAAGTGCCTCTGGATCTTATCTACCACCGGGTTGTAAATGTGTTGATACAAGTGATCCATGTAAATTTGAGTGTAACTGTGAATGTGATATAACGTCTGGGCACTGTGACGCTGGATGTTGTTGCGATACTGATTGTTATAGTTCGGAGACCAAGGATTTTGAGGAACTATCAAATGACGGATGTTCGAATCAAGCTGAAACTAATCCGTTCATGTGCTACGACTCGACTTCAATATCGGCAAACGGAGAAGTATATGGTATGCGACAAACAAACCCTTTAGATGGTGTTATGTGTGTGGTTATGGATAATAGTCCAATTAAAGGTACTTATTATGAATATGACTCGAAGCCAGTACCATCACCTGATCAATTTCCTGCAAGTAAGTTGGGTGAGAATGCGATTAGGCCGGAATACAGTTTTGGGCAATTGCTTCCAGCGACTAATGACGAAGTAACCCGAACCCAATATACGGTTGGTGATAGAATCCAAGCAGCAGTGGCAAATGCAGGAGAGTATTCTGAAGAAGCTGCAGACTCTGCAATCCCGGCTTTTAAAGGGTTTTGGCAACTACCAACAAATGGCGTTGATGGGCGTTGTAGTGAATCAAATCCTATCCTATTCCGTGAAGCTGTGGTCGATTCAAATACATGTATTCAGGCAACAACGAATATTAACACAGCATGCGAACTGCGTGGGTTCAATGCAAGGAAATATACAAGTGATTTACTGATCGCAAAAAAGCATAAAAGTGGTTTAGATCCATTGCAATATGTAAATATAATACCTGGGGTAATTAAGAAATTAAATTCGGATGGGACATATACAGAAATTAGTGGATTAGTTGTAAATGGCACTGGTGTATTGCCTAAAACAGTTTACAATACAACAACATCTATTTGCCACAATGCACTTGTACAAGCGCATTACCATGTGACATATACTCCACTTACGTCAGGATCACTACCAGGTTCGGGAACAATTTCTTCAATTACAGTTGATGCTGTATTGATGGATATATCAGGTACAGGGGCTAAAGTGTTAGAGCAAGAATTTCTTATAGATTTCGTATCCGATGCAGTAGTCGCATCATCGAGTAGTAATTTGCCTGGTTACAATACATCACGTAGTGGCAACCCAGGATACATTACTGGGCGACCTGTATTAGCAGGAGAATATATGACATTACCAAAAGATACCGAGACTACAGGTTCCGTTGATAAATTTGCAATTGCACAATATAGCGGTGGATTACGTTTTCCGTTGGTGATCAATGGTGATGGTACTTGTAAAACTTCTTTCTCTGATACGACGATAGACTTTGGTGAGCAAATTTTATATGGTGTAGATGGAAAAGTTGGCTGTTCAGTATCTTTAGATCGAAATGCTTTGGAGACCTTATGTGATGAATCAGGTGTTCCCTCATATTTTAATGTGTCATTTGATACTTTACGTGTTGGTGTGTATGGTAATGCAAATCCATATAAAGTTGATACCAAAAGTTCATGGTTACCATTTACTCCAGAGACAGTTCCAAGTAGAATTAAATTTGATGGAGCTTATCGGGTGTGTCCAAGTTTAATTACCGGCGTGGAATATGAATTTTTAGTTGCAAAAGTTGGTAATTACAAGGCACCACAAGAGAAAATTGTGGCCGCTAGAATAGTTTATAAGACATCAACAGTTTCTTTAGATCATGCCGTAAATAGTAAAACAAATATTTATTTTACATCAAGTGCAACTTTTGTTATGTTAGAGGAAGGTGACGGTGTTCCATATGTTCCATCTGCACCACCATTATTACCTGTATTGCCATACGATGTATTTTATCCATTTACGACAACACGTGCATCCAGTGCCAATAGTATATACGGCAGTAGTAGAACTGCATTGATAGTATCAATATTAATATCCTTCTTTTGTCTGTTTGTTAATAGTAATTAGTTAGAAAAGGATTGTATGGATGTATATATGATATATATCATTAATGTTTTAATAATGATGGATAACAGATATATATGGTAATATAACACAATGCATTATATGAACGTATAGAAATAGTAGAAAAGGAGTTTTAGAATATAAGAATTCTAATACATTAATAAAAAAAATAATAAGCGAGAAAACAGAAAAAATTATTATATAAAGGAGGTTGTGTGAGTCGAAAATACTAGTAGTAGTTATATTAGAGTAATTTTTAAATAATATTTTTTTATTATTTTAGAATTATATATAATAATTTAATGGAATTAACTTTTTTGCAATTTAAAAAGCCAGTTCCTATAATAGCCATAGTCCTGTGTGTTAAATTTAGTGCATCATCCCACGCAACTTCTTAAAATTTATAACTTAAACTAAGAACAATTTCAAATTTAATTGTTCGTCGTGCGTACATGCTATTCATACTTGTATTTTAGCAAGTGTAATATCCTTCCTATTAAAATTTAGAAAAGGGAATGTTTTGATTCAAACGACAAACAAACAACAACAAAATTAAAATGAATGGCAATGAATCCAAATAAATAAACTAATTATAAATGAAAATTATTATTATTACATATAGAGACAGAAGAACATATGAAAGGAAAGGATTAGAACAATATACATAGAAGAAGTTTATAATTGACGACATTTATATATATATATATATATATATATATTTGTGTACGTGACATTATAGTAATCGTTGAAAAAAACAAATATGGGTATACCAAAGTTTTATCGTTGGTTATCGGAGAGATATCCAGCAATTAATCAGCGCATCTATGACCAAACTTTCTTACCTGGTGTGGACAACTTGTATTTGGATATGAATGGTATTTTGCACAATTGTTCCCATGCTAATGGGAGCGGTATAGGCGCTAAATCAGATAAAGATGTGTTACAAGCAGTATTTTTTTACTTAGATAGGATTGTTCATATAGTAAAGCCGGAAAAGTTATTATATATGGCTATTGATGGTGTTGCACCAAGAGCAAAAATGAATCAACAACGTTCAAGACGGTTTCGTTCAGCTAAGGATGCTGCACAATTAGCAGTGGAAGCAAGACAACGTGGCGAGGAAGTTCCACCAGATGCATTCGATTCCAACTGCATTACGCCAGGGACAGAATGGATGGCTAGAGTTAGTGCAAATATTAAATATTTCATTAAACGCAAGATCAAAGAAGATCCAATTTGGCGCCGTTTTAAAGTTATTTTTTCTGGTCATGAAGTGCCTGGGGAAGGGGAACATAAAATTATAGGATACATACGAAATATGAAAATGCAACGTGGATATGACCCAAACACTCGTCATGTTATGTACGGCTTAGATGCTGATTTGGTGATGCTTGCCCTCGTGTCACATGATCCGCATTTCTCGTTACTACGTGAAGTTGTTGATTTCAATTCTTTTCGCAGGAAAGAAAATTCAACGAAAGAGTTGAAGAAACAAATATATCACGATGCATGGCAGTTATTACACATATCGACATTGCGCGAATATTTAGATTTGGAATTTTCAAATGTAAAGTTTGAAGGATTCAAATACGATTTAGAGCGTGTCATTGATGATATTATTTTGCTGTGTATCTTCGTTGGGAATGACTTCTTGCCGCATTTACCATCATTGGATATCGCAGAAAGTGCAATTGATGTAATGTTTACGATGTACAAGCAAGAATTGCCAACTATGGGAGGATATTTGACAAATAGTGGAAATATTAATATAAATCGTTTGGAAAGGATTATGGTGTTACTGGGCAATCGTGAGGAAGAGGTCTTTACCGAACGATTAAAGACAATTGATAAACAAAATGCAAGAAACAAAAAAAATGCACGCTACAATCGTGGTGGTACGAGTAGACCGAATACTGTAGTACCGGAATGGCTTTCCAATAGCGCAAGCACGGATGTAAATGCAACAAATGCAACCAAAATTGCATATTACAACGAAAAATTTGGTCTTAATACTGGAGAGGGAAGTACCAAAGATGATCAAATGTGTCATGGGCGGATAGTAAAAGCATATTTAGAAGGGTTAGAATGGGTTTTACAGTATTATTACCACGGTGTATGCTCATGGAATTGGTTTTATCCATTTCATTACGCGCCAATGGCATCCGATATGGTAAACTTAGGTCCATTGCATAGCACCATTCGTTTTACACTGGGTAAGCCATTCTTACCATTTTATCAATTGCTAGGTTGTTTGCCACCTGCGAGTTCACAGTTTTTGCCACAAAGTTTTCGTGCCTTGATGACACGAGATGACTCGCCAATTATTGATTTTTATCCAAATGATTTTCAAATCGATATGAATGGTAAGCGTAACCCATGGGAAGGGGTAAATTTACTATCATTTATTAATGAAAAAAGGTTAAAAGAAGCAGTGGCAAATCATGCACCAAATAGTACGTTGACTGATGAGGAAATAGCGCGCAATAGCCATGGAAAAGATTATTTATACCAATACGACGTGTCCATACAAGATACTGCAGTTGCACAGCATGGGAACAAAGAGGCATTTCCTGATGTCGTTGCGTGCCAATGCAAAGTATCAGTGTTCACCCTCCCCCCTATACGGACGGCTAATGGCAAATTTGTTGCTAGGTTATGCCGCGGTGTGAAAGTACCAAGCCCAGGATATCCATGTCTTCGAGCATATGATACCATGGATACAACATTGCAAGCTGTTGAATTAAACGTATTTGGTTTCCCATCTCGTAAGGCTACCTTATTGTTAAAACCACAGCGTCCGACTGAATCAGAAAAAGCAGCCGGTGGCACAACAGTTGATGAGGATGGAGATGTAGACGTAGATCTTGACAAAGCAAGTGAAGCATTACTAGGGCGCAAATGTTTCATCGGCTTTCCACATCTACGCGAGGCATTGGTAGTATCTGTTTGCGATGGATATGATGAATATCAACAAATGGATGATGGTACGATACGGAAAAAGTCTATCACTGGTGACAATAAACAGCAATGGAGACAGTTGGCAGCTGGATTAGGACAAACGATGTTGTCTGGTGCAGGTGAACCGGGCACAGGTGGTCTTGATATTGGCAATGTGATAATTACTGTTAATGTACGCCCAATTATTACAATGAATCGCGATTCAACAACAGGTGCAACTACACAAGTATTTCAAGATGCCGCAATCACGTTCCCATTGCAATGTATCTTTTTAACCAACCCAGCATTAGATCCAAGATTTCAAGAAGCGGCTGCACAAACTGTTGTGGAACGTTTCCCAAAAAATACAGGTGTTGTGTATATTGGGCAACAAAAGTACAAGGAAATATCAATGTATGGTTCAACCGGTTTCGTTAGAAGTCAAAACGCTGAGAAAAATACAGTGGATGTTACCATTTCGTTAGAACCGAAAGAAAAGCCATTTGGTAAAATTATCGCGCAAAAAGTTAAGGAAAAATATTTTAATGTCAGGACTGCAGCAAAAGCATTAGGTGTAACACCGAGCGCACTTGGGCGTATCATGGGAAGTTTAATCGTAATGCCTGGCCGGGTAGATATTGGTTTAAATCTAAAAGTACGTGGTAATTTGTGTCTACCAGGATATGCTAGACCAATTAAAGCACCTATTAACAATGGTGCTAACAACAACAACAACAACAGCCAGTCAAATTCGTGGAATTCGAATAAAGAATCTGCAAAGCTTTTATTCCTTGGTCAAGGAGAAGGTGAAGGAAAATCAAATACAAATTCCATGGCTAGGGATGGCTCTCAACGCGTTCAATGGGAGTATAGTGAACGTGCGATACAGCTAGTGTCCACATACAAAAGAAAATTTAAACGGGTATTTACCACATTGTTGGCAAAACCAAATGAGTCAAGATTTAGCAAGTCGGACATTGCACCGAATGGCGAAGATTTTGAGAAAATCTGTAGATGGCTGCAACAATTAAGTATCTATAAAATGCCACTTGTTCCTGCATCTAGTGAAACATTAAGTAACACGGCCATAGCGGCAATACAAGAATACTCTGATAAACAACGAGCGTTGTCTATTCAACAGCGCACAACGATTGACATCAATGGCATTCCTGCAACTGAGCTTTACAAGCCTGATTTTGAAGGTTTTGCAAATTCAGGACAGGGTCCAGGCACGGATTTAAATAAGGCACCATCACTTGGTGATCGTATTGTAAATATTCGTTGTACAAATATGCCATTGGGTTTACGGGGAACAGTAGTTTCAATCCATCCTTCAACAAGTTGTGTCGAAGTTGTCATGGATGCTGAATTTATCGGTGGGCAAAATTTAAATGGCCTGTGCAAAAAAGGGCGGGGTCGATTGGTGAAATGGTCAGAAGTTTTATCTTTATCAAAAGTGGAAGTAATAAAGGCACCAAAACCACAGCCAAAGGTGGCAAAGAAAGCCCCTGTAGCGAAGAAGCAAGCTTGGAAAAAGCCAGAAGCGAAGAAGCAGCAAGTTGGCAAGAAGAAGAAGGCGCCTAGTAAAGCAAAAAAGAAAAGTACTGGTGTTCAAAAGAATGGAGTCGCACCTGCTGCTAATGATGGCTTAACACAATTGTTGCAAAATGCTAAATTATCTAACAACAACAATAATGCGCAAAAATCTTCTGAGAATAAGGACAATGGCAATTTGAAAGCATTGTTGACTAAAGAAGGTATTATTCCAGTAGGCCAGCAGCAACAGCAACAAATGCCAAGGCCAATGATAGTCCCACCATCACGTGGAGTACCACCACCAATGTTGGTTTCTAGGGGAATGCCGCGTATGATGCCGCGTATGATGCCAGGCATGCCGATGCCGCGTATGATGCCAGGCATGCAAATGCCTCCAATGTTCGTTGTTCCACCAAGACCGATGATGCAGATGCCACGTGGACCATCGGTTGGTATATTGCCAATGGGGCCGACTATTGAAGTAAAAAAGCGAGAGGATAAGAAAAATGAGCCTGAGAAACGTGTGAAACGAGAAAAGAAGAAAGCTAGTAGTAGTTTGAAGCCTAGCCATGTGTAGTTGGAGGAAGTTTGATGCATCAGTTATAAAAAAAATATAGTAGGGGTGTGCGTATTTTTTTTATTATAAATAATTTCATAAAATATTAATATTTTAATATTATAATATTATGATGGTTAAAATCTAAGTTATACGAGTACGTGTGTAATAATTTTAGTTCCCGTGGTAAATACTATCATACGCTCAATACTCTCAAGATCTAAAAAAAATATATTCGTATTGTAATTTTTTACTGTTCCGTAATTATCTTCTCTGGTCGCTTGTCTTTGAAACTTTTTTTCTCGGTGAGACCCTTTGTATTTTTATTATCCGACTCCTCTTTTGATATAACCTTTATACCAACATCAATGAATCCTAATGTATCATCGTCTTTTTCAAACATTTTTTGGTCGTCGTGTTTGCTAAGTGGATGTTTCATTCTTTCTTCAGTGCTGCGCGAAAATTGTGTTATGTTGAAATCTATATCTACAACACCTAATATTCTTGTGCCATCTTTCACTTTCAGATTAAATTTTCTTAGCTTACCAATTCCAGCTGTATTGTTTTTGCCAATCTCTGTTTTAAAATTCCAAGTTGGTGAACGCGTTGAGCCTTTTTTGGTGGAAATTTTCTTACTGCGTAAGCCTACCGCTTTAATATGCACAACTGGATTTCTTGGCTCGTTGCCTTTTGAGTTTAATGCAAGATTATCTGCTCCATAAATAGTCATTTGTACATATGATGTTTCTGGCACAGCAAATGCTAAACTTCGCTGTCTCATAAATCGTTTCTGGCGTTTTTCACGGAGCTTCTTTGCCTTAGCCATCACTTTTTCCGCTTTAAGTTCCTCGTCGTCCTCATCATACTCGCCACCGCCATCATCATCATTATGTTCCTCATCATCTTCTTCATCTGTTGTTATAGCCCCATCATTTTGCATATCACCTGCAGGCCTATGATTTGGATGCACCGCACGTTTGACACGCTTACCGCTTTTGCTTGTGCCACCTGTAATGAACGTTAAAAATTCAGAGTAATCCATCAAACCATCGTCACCGGCATATACAGCATATACAGCGTTAATTTCATCGTCGGTATGACTGAAATTCCAACTTTTCAATGCATCCACCATTTCATCTTTTGAAATCGCTCCACTATTATCCTTATCAAACAAATCGTATAATGACTGTGGCAATATTTCTCGTTTTCTACGTTCGGTACGAATTCGAGCGACCATTGCTTGTAAATTTACTTTTTCCATTAGTCTTTCTTTTTCCCGTTGTTTTGATTTTTCAATCATACGTTCTTCTTTTCGTTTTTCTGTCAGCGTTTTAACTGGTTCAATTGGAGCCGACATCATCATTTTTACATAATCTGCATACATCATACGACCATGTCCATGTTCATCAAAATGATCAAATACTAAAGCAGCTTCTTCTTCGCTTACATCTGCACCGAGAGAAATAATTGCACGGGTAAATGCTTCGCGGGATATAGTACCTTTCTTTTCCTCATCCATGCTTTTGAATAAATCAGTTACTTTGATACCAGATGCACGTCGAGCTTTTCTAAGTTTATCAGCAACTTCAGCACTTTCATGTTCCCCAAATCCTTCACGTACGCCTTTACGTGAACTTGTTGGCGTTCCAGTTATGTTTTGATTGTTTGATTTTTCTTCTTTTTTACGTTTGAATTCAATAATAGCTGTCACTTCTAAATTACCAATCCCGTCAAGGCTAGTTGTACGAAGGTGAATTGGTGGTTTTAAATCTATTGAATGATGTGTTAAACCATGATTTTCGATGTTGTCTTTATCGCTTTCAATGACGTTACAGATATTTCCGTGTAAATCTATTAAATTCAATTTTGCAGTACCTATAATACCTGCTTCTAAACCACAATCAACTTTGAATTGTATTTCCCCATTTCCATAAAGTGGCAATAGATCGTCAACGTCCTTCGGTGTCTTGTTTGAATCCATATCAGGTATTGTTAATAATTTTTCTATTTTAAACGTTGCATCTTTTGCATCCCACCGCACATCAACAGCATCATAGCATGGTGGAGTAGAATAATTTGTATCTTCGTGTGGATGAACACCACCGTCGGTATCATCTATATCTGGAGCTAGATCCAAAAAGCTAACATTAACCGATGGATTTGCATTTGCTGATATAATTAATTCATTGGCACTATGCACGGTAACAATTAAATTACCAACCCAGGTGCTACTTTTCCCTCTGGCACTTGTGTTTACTAAATTTGCTACTTTTGATATATCCATTGATTCTTCATCCTTATCATCTTTTAATGCTGATGGAACAAAATCGCCACTATCAGTCTCATCGGTGCTACTGCCACCATTAGTTTCAGCATTAGCTTCTGCCTCAGCAAGTTTGCCATACCACGCAACAAATTCCTTTTCGCCGATTGTACCACTACCATCAGTGTCTAATAATTTTATAGCCTCCTTGCGCTCTTTTCTCGATGCAGCTACGCCTAATTCAATACATATTTGTTTAAATTCTTTGCGATCAATACCATTTTTCCCATCTTGATCATATTTTTTAAATGCCCTTCTAGCTTTCTCTTGTGCGATGTCCATTGCAAGTTCCAATGCCTCTTTTTGTGTCTCTTCATCTTCTTTCTCCTCTAGCGCATGATCATCTTCATCTGTGCTATCCCCTAACTTTGTTAAATCTAATGCTGGTATAACTGGAGATGCATCTGTCTTAAACATAGCCGATTCTGCAAGTTCATTTGCGAATGCGTTTGCCAAAGAGTCCATCAATTCAGGCGTCATTGGTGACATACTACATGCTCTAACAAACGTGCGTGCTAATGGATGATCTTTATATAAGCTTGCTAAAGATCTATCAGGAGATCCATAAATTTTACTTATGTTGTCGTCATCATTGACACCATCATTGTTATCATCACGGATATCCTCTTCGTCACCATCGTCATCATCTTTAATTTTTTTCTTCATCACTGTATCATATGCATTTTGTAACTTGGATTCTACTTGATCTTTTGAAAAATTAACGCCGTCGCCAACGCGTATTCCTCTAGGAGATTTAATGCCTGATGATGATGGTGGAATGCCCAACAATCTAGGAGGAGTTTTTGGAGTCTCGGATTTTGATGCGTTTTCGACATTTATAATATTACCATCAGTACCAGTAGCCTCCTGTAACAACAACTTCATTTCATTATTTGTAACATTGCCATTATCAATCTTATCGTCAGAAACTGCCATTAATTTTTCTAATAAACTTTCATTACTTGAATTACCGTCACGGGGATCACTACTGACTTGTGATAGAGTCGAATGCCCTCTCGTTCTCTGCTTTTGGGAAGATGCTACAAATGATGGAGATGGCGGTATTGGTGAACCAGTTAGACGTGAATACGCTTTTTCAACATCCTGCAGTTGCATATTATGTATAGCTTGTTCTCTAGCCTTTTTATCTTGTTCATTTATTTCTTCGTATTTCTTCTCTTCCTTTAATGCTTCCCTAGCAGCGGCAGATAGGCCGAAGAAATGAACATCATGCCACGTTTGGCCTAATCGTGTAGCAAATGTTTCAAAATTTATATGACTTTCTTTTGTATCTTTGTCAAACCACATCCACAAATTATTCAATTCATTTTCACTAATATCAACTAAACTAAAATTTCGAAGAATTCTACCAAAATCATCACGGCGCAATACGCCACAATGTCCACTTTGTCTCGTATCATACATAAATTGATCGTACAATTGACTTAATTGTATATACGAAAACTTCGTTTCGTTTCGTATTTTTTTCCAATTTATATACGTGGTACCTACATCTTCAGGTAGTGTGTATGTAACTTCAAACAACAAAGTTTCTACAGGTTCATAATATTTTGGCACAAAAATATCTGGTGACATAGAATCAGGACATTCGGGTGGTTCTCCTCGGTGAATAAACACTAATATATTTGCACGCATGAAGCTTTGGATGTTTGCAAAGTTTAAACGTATATAAGTTTTTTCATCATCAAAACCAGTGTCTTGATATTCTATCTGATTATTATCTGGGCCATTATTTCTAAAAGATAAAAGTTTTGGTTTATCCGTTCTTAAAAAGTATTTACCAGGGCGACGCCATGATATACGTTTTAAAATACCCTCGTTATTTTCCGCATCTTGCATTGTTGAGCATGGAAGTTTTAGTTGGTATTTTTTTGTACACTTTATAAGCCCTCGCTGAAGTGTTGACGATGTCCTTGGGCGTATACTGGCTTGCATGTTATTATCTATTTTTTTATCATTGGTTTTTTCTTCAATTTCATTTACATTATTATTTTCATTATTATTATTTACAATAGGATTATGATTCACAGAAGAATTGCTTGCATCATGATCATTGGATGCATCCGTTGATAAAGAGAATTCTTCGATAACCGTTACACTTTCTTCCATTTTATTTTCAACACGTTTTTGTGTTTCCTTTTTCTTTCTTTGCACGTATATTTTGTATACATGCGGCGTAATATACTAACTTATATATTTTTAGGGGGCGAACCTCAAGAATAATATTATATTTGCAATATATAAAACGGATCGATCATCGACGATGATCTCTTCTGAAACTGTGCCAGTAATTACATCGATATGTGCGTATTTAATAATAAGAATAATAAGAGCTCACCAGGTATACTGTACGTATTATTTTAACATAAATATAGCACTGTGCATACCTAATACTACCGCTCAAGTACAAAAGCTGGGCAACTGGTCAGCCTGGACACAGCTTTTTATGACGACTCGCTAGCCAGCTAGCCCAGCTAGCTACCTGCTAATAAAGTTATTACTATGACTATTATTGATGTGCGATTAATAATAATACTGTAGACAAAACCAGACAATATTATATCATCACATCATCACACATCAACATGAAAATTTGAACTTTTATCATATTGTAAACCGTAAAACATTAGACATTTCACAAAAGTCTATATAATATTAATAGGAACTTTTAGTTGTTAGGCTATATTATAATAATTAAAAAGCAACTGCTGTTGTTGATGAAATTATTAAGAATAATGCACGCCGAGCGAGCACCAGACCATCATGTAGTAATAGTATACCAAACTTTCTTCTTTAAAATGTGCGATAAACATATACATATATATGTGTCTACATAGAAAATACTTCGCTTTCTATAAATACAAAACAAGGTAAGAAATGGCTAGTACGGCAGAGATAGAATTATCTGTGAAACATGATGATTCTGAAGATGAAAGCTCTTCTGACTCAGATGATGATACTAAACAAGTCATGTCACATGAATATCTACATCAACAAATGGAGGAACAAAAGGAGATGGCGAAGCGTTCAGCTATGGCTGCAAGGGAAGCGGCTAAGCAAGCATCGAAAGAATCATGGGAAGCTATCAAAAATGCTGGCTATTTGAATATGGTATGGGTGCTTCTCAGTCTTATCACACTATCTTTTATGTGTTATATGGCAGTACCGGAAGATTCACAAACAAATACTTGTCCAGAGCCAACCTCGTCCAGTAAGCTTTCTACTTTGCCACTAGTCAGTTTTTCGGATAGACCAACCAGTCATAACTTTGGTGACTACGAAGATATAGGTTTACATAAGCCTGATAGGATAACGGAAATTCTTGTGGCATATTTGCTGTATGCTGTAATAGCCATAATATTTGGTGTGATAGGTGTATTTTTTCCTTTCATCTTTTGCTTATGCCGATTCGCTTGTTGTTTAAAAAAATGCAAAGACATAGAGGATAATAATAAATGTTACTGCCCTTTAGGTAAGTGCGGAAAAATACCACCAACATTTCATGAAGGAAGAAAAATATTGTATTATTCCAAACAAGAAAAAAGGTTTCCAAAAATGATTATAACAATTGTAATTCTTTTAATTTTATGGATGGTCAATTCTGGCCAAACGGAGGGTATCCTTGCGTTTGTAAGTTCAGGAAAGGAAGTTTACAAATTGCCAAATCCAATAGCTACGACGGTGAAAAAAACTAGCCCAACATTACAAAAGTTGATATATGACCTAGGTAGCGATGGTATTACCGACTTTCTTTTACAAATAAATGGAACGCTTACGGAAAATTTTCGTGCACCACTTTTGTCGAAGTCATTGAAATGCATTGATAATATTGTTATGAAAGAACTACCTAGACCAAAAGATATTCAAGACATATCGCAATCGTTGAAGAAAACAGATATAGTTGGCAATTCAAAGGTTGAAAGTGTAATCAATACTATAGATAATGTATGGAATGCACAAAGTCGATACTTTTCAACACTACAAGCAACTTTAAATTCATTAAATGCTATTACTTTATCTTCAATGAATTTAAAGGCAAAATCAAAAACCATTTTAGAAACAACAACAAGTAATAATGCAATTGTGAAGGATGTGATTAAAAGGGATTTTGAAAACATGAATCAATACCAAGATTTATTGAAGAATATAATCTTAAACAAGCCTGGTGAAAATGACATTGACTATTTATTGAACAATTTACTGTCATATAATGCAACTAGTAACAATGCAGTTATAATGGAAAAACTCAACACGTTACAAACGACATTGAAAAATTCTTTTTCACCTGACATTACACGCATGTTAAGTTTATTGCCAATAATAAATACAACAATAGATAACATTTCACGCGTTGCAGACATATTACCAGCACATATACTTGAATTGACCCATACAACCGTAACTGCAAATGAAGCGAATGCATATAGGAGTAAATTGCCAATAATAAATGAAACCTACACATTTCAAATGATCATTACTGGATTTGTGAATAAAATCATTGAGATTAATACAACTTTAGTCAACCATGATCTTATGAAAACCGTCAGTGCGGAACTGTCTACTCTTGGTTCTGCAAGACCATGTTTAAAGGACTTCGTTAATACGTTAAAACATGCTAATAAAACATTGTTTGAAATACCAAAGAAAATGATGAGTGCAACAGACCGGGTTGAAAGTTTAAATAATTCAAGAAAAGATATCTACAATGGAACAAAGACATTCCAGAAACAGATTAGCACTTTATCAAATACGTTGAAAGCCTCCTTTCTTGGTGAGGTTGGCAAAAAATCCAGTATGGTAGCCATGGGAAATGAAGGATTATCAAGAGCGATGTCTATGCAATATTTATTTGAGGGATTAAATGGATTTGAATTATGGAATTCATCTGTTGGTATAAAGGAAGTCAATGATTTAAAAACGAACCAATCCTATGTATCAAAGCCATCGGAAACATTAAAATCACGTGCAACTCGTTTAAACGAAATAATAACCCGAACAATGAACAAAATTGACGAATTTTTGCCCACAAATAATAATACAGCAAGTGCAAAGGCTTTGCGTTCAACTATAACGCTTTTGAAAAGTAATTTATCATCCATCATTCCTTTAATTGATGCAGATAATAATAATTACGAAAAGTACATAAAATTTGATTCCAAACGTTTCTATAAAATGATGCATAGCTTATCTAAAATTAAAGAACCAAATACAACTCTGCGTGAAGATACTATTGTTTTCAACCAAACCCTTGCCCAATTTGGCCCTGCAAAGGGGACAATGAAAACAGATTTGGAAAATGTAAGAAAGAGTCTATATAACATCACCTCCACTGGTAAAGCCACAGACGAAGCGGATGAACAATTGCAAAATTTAAAAGATGCGATTGAAAATTATACAAATGCCACAAGTATTAGTAAAGCAGAAACAATAATAAATTGGGTTGTTGGTTTTCAAACAAAACGACTTAAAAATTACACAATTTCTATATCATCTTCCGTCTTGAAAGACGTTTCTGCCAAATATCATATGGGAAAATCGTTAGATCAGATATATCAACTGTTTTACGATCTTTGTCTAGATCTTTCAAATTCAACGCTAATATCTAACATGACATGTAATTCAAGCGTCAATGGGGCCAATTCAAAGAGGGCTGAAAGGATCGAAGATAAAGGCAGTACCATTATACCGCTTGGTGGTGCACATTATTTAATGAAATTGTATAAAATAAATGAAGATTTAAATTTCGGCACATATAATACAAAGATAGACTTATACAATGGCAGAACATCATCTGAAGGTGTTCGTAACGATCGCGTAGATGGTTCATTTTGTTACACAAATGAGTGCCTGAAAAATACGTGGGCATATTACATGCAAAGTCCATCCGTTCCAAGGTCTGAATTTAATGTTGCAATTGACTTTTCTGTCCAAGACTTTCCTGCGTTGCTATATGGCTTTCCAGTGGCATTAGTTGTTGTTACAATGTAAGTTCATTTAGTTTTTTTCACTTATGATCCTTATACATATTAAAAAAATTATTGTTGACTAACATAAAACTATACACACACACACACACTCACTCACAGATTACAATGTTTCGGATTTTGTCACTATCGCTCTACAAAATGTCACTGCTGCTCATGCGGGCTATGTACATCATACATCATGAGTATAATGGCAGGCGTTATATTATTAACTTTTGGCGCAGCATTATTTCCCTTGTCAATATTTACGGCAGATGCGTGTTTATCCTTGGGTGTAAGCAGTGCTAAAACATTTACTGCATTAAATCCATTACTTTGCCAAGCAATTGGAGGGACTTTAAATAGTAGTACTTTATGTAAAATAAATGCATCACCATTTGAATTCAATGTTGATGTACCTGCACTTATGAGAGACGTTGCAAGTAATTGCGATACTACCTATGGCTTCGCCGCGCAGTGGAAACGTACCAGTAAAGATATGAATAGCAATATTAAAACAATGGTTGACGATGCTATGGAAAATCCAAACACCTTCGGCGATTTTACTTTTAAAAGTGAATTTAAAAACGCTGTCAAACGAGGTGGGGAATCAATCGGCTATGCTGTAGCCAACAACACTTTGGATTTAGGGCAAGTGATTGATTGCAAAGCATTAAATGAAATATATTTTCAATTCCATGATGTAGCCTGTTGTAACGTTTTCGGTCCTGTATATTGGATTGTTTTGACATGGCTAAATATATCCCTTGCATTGCTTTGTTGCGGCTGTGGCGCTGCAATTATTGGCGCAAAGCGTTTTATGCCAAACAAAGAAGTTAGCAAAATAAGAAAACAGTTTGGACTGGAAGTTGATTTAGAATACTCGTTGATTTTATCAAGTATCAAACCAGAAGAACAAGATGAAGCAAATCGTTGGGATAGAGAACGCAGGTTATTAAAACATCATAAAACAAAAGTAGAAACACATGAGGTACAATATTTTAATGTTACAATGTGGGATTTTGATGTCACTAGAAGTGCAAGAGCAGGAGATGAAGGGGTAATGCCTGGATGGGGATGACGAGTAAAAATACGACGCACATGTGGGCATTTTTAAAATTTTGGATATATGATATATATATGATATATCATATCAATTATACTTCGTAAAATATTATATTAAAATATGGCATTTGAATTTTAAAACATGTGGTACATAAAATCACCGTATATATAATAAGTTTACGCCTAATTTATTTTATTTAAAATATCATAAAATATAAATATTACATGCGTAAACTTAAAAATTATTATGATATCATATCTTGATATGATAAATATTATACGAGCCGTATTATTTGTACGTGTGTCGTAATTTTTATCGAAGATTTGGTGGTTTTTCTCTCTTCGGTGGTACGAAAATACGAAATTTCTCCCCTTCTTGTTCTTCTCTTTTACGAAACCCTTTTGTCTCTTTTAATATTATTCAGTCCCCCCTCTCCTTTTCTTTTTACCAAGTGGAAATTGGAAATGGTGGTTTTGGTAAATCTATTTTTCGACCGATTACAGCTCTTGTTCTACGATGTAAATTTGTTGATGCATTCATCTTAAACTTCATCATCATCTTATTACTTCCCCTTGTTGATGTATTATTATATTTAGTTGAATGCCGTGAAAACTGTCGACTACCCGGGCCAGATGCATATGAACCATTTAAGCTATCGCTATACATACTGGAGGCTGCACTTGATACATAACTAGGATGATAAATGGATTTACTCCCTTTCAGCATCGACGTTTTCTTGTTTTTCTGTAATGGTGAGACAAATTGCTTTGGAATCATTGGTAGTTTCATACTATTTTCACGTAATATGTAAATCAAAATATAAAGCAAGATGATAAATCAATAACAAAACCGAAAACTAATAATGATGATAACGCTACTGATCAAAGTAATAACAAAAACAATAATGAGGATGATGATAATAGAGATCAAGCAAAAAAGAAAAGGCCAAAAAAAGTAAAAGACGAGAAAGTGATATTATCAGACGATCAGGATAGCAAAAAGAAGAAGAAGAAGAAGAAGAAAGAGAAAAAGCAAAAGAATAGTAAGAAGAAAAAGAGTAAAAAAAAAGAAACTTGATGATGAGTGATCCGATCCGGATGAGTGTATACTAATAAGTATAGAATAAATTTATATCCTATTACAGATGTACCAAGTATTCAATACAATACAATATAAATACTTACCAGACCACCAAAAGTGGTACCCAGGTACATGTATAATATAGCAGCAGAGCATTGCAGAGTTTAATAAAAAAAAAAAGATGCACAGAATTTAATAAGTGTTTTATTATTAAATAATTTAAATTGTAGACTGGTAGACGTTACACATCGTCGTACAGACTTTTTTTTACAGTATTTTGTAATAAATAAAACTTCTTATAGATAGTATATCCACGTTTAAAATTTATTTAGAGACGATAATAAAATTGTATGAAACACACAAACTCATACATATAATATATAAGTATTACACACACGCACACACACACACATAAATAACAAAAGATGAAAACTAATAAACGTCATATAGGGGGCAATAAGAAAAAAATTAATTTAAAATCATATCTAGCGCCATCAACTAAATTATTTTATTATCAACAAAAAGTTATACAAAATGCTAAAAGTAAAAGTAACAAGGAACAAAATAAAACTATTACAAATGTCATACAAGAGTATTTAGTAAATAATAATAGTAATCCAAATACACAAGAAAAGCCTAAGCTAAATATAGTTATAGATGAACAGCAAAAATCTTCCTCGTTAAAAGATCCATTATGGGTACGTTTAAAAAATGCTCAAATTGCATCCTATTCTCTTGTAGAAGAACGTGCAGTGGCTGATACTAAAAAAGCACTTGCAGCTTTTCAAAAAAACAGGTTTCATGGCGGCGATGATGATAATAATAGCAACTATAATAACAGTAACAACAGCTCAAGACATACTTTCGATGAGAGCAAAGTGGATTTTTCCAATACACCTCCAAAATCACAATGCCACCCTTCTTCTATTTTGGATGAAATACATGGGTATTGGCAAGATCAAGAAAATGTAACGTTATTAAGACGATTAACTGGGTTTTCTGTAACTGAAATAAGGCGATTATTTCTCAACTTTAAATCCTTATGTTCTATGTCGGAAACACCGTATGGTATAACGTACCATACATTTTGCAATGCTATACCAACGTTTACATTTGAAGATCCGTTATTTTCCAATCGTGTTTTTGAATTTTTTGATACATGTGAACGTGGTTTATGGAGGTGGGAAGAGTATTTACTATGCATGGCTTTATTATTTAAAACTTGCAGAGTCTTGCAAACTTTTTTTATCTTTAAATTATACGATGTTAATAATGATGGTACAATAAGCAAGGATGAAATGTGTCATTTTTTCATTAAAAGTTTAACGGTTGAGGTAGATGCACATTTATTAGAATTATGTGAAACTCATATAAATGCATTGTTTAAGCGTATTGATGAAGATGATGACGGCGAAATATCTTTGGAAGAGACACTTTTGTATGTAGAAAATCATCCAGAAATTGAGGATATCTACGGTGTCTTTGGTAGAACTATTGTGCTTCCAAATCTAAAACACGATAAAGATCAGGAAAATATCGATGATGATAGTGGTGGAAAAGAAAAGGATGACGAAAATCAAGAAACAGAATATGAGAAATGGAAAAGAATAAATGAAATGGAAGAAGTTGCACCTACACATTCTGAACGTGACTTGAAATTATTTAAAGCAATTAAGCAAGGTAAAATTGATTTGAATACATTATGGGAGCAATTAAAACAGAGTATTTGCGTGGGTACAAACCGATATGCAAGAGAAAGAATTGATGAAGAATTGAATGGTAAAAAAATAAAGAGAGGTGAAAGAAACAATTTATAACGCACCTAAAATTAAAAAAAAAATTTAAAGCTTTCCTCTCCTTGCGGTACTAGTATCATTACACTCGTACGAATCTCAGCCTGTGTACGACGTGTACTTAATTTAAATACGTCGTACGAATCGTATTATTATTTTATAATATTTATAGAGTATTAGTTTGCAGAGGTGCATTAGAGCTTTACTATAGTAGGATAACATATTATTCTTGCGATTGAGTATTGAGCATATTACTTTAACACGAGAAGTGTAAAAATATTATAACTTAAATTTTAACCATTACTTTAAAAAATAATACGAACTCGTATAATTATATTAAAAAAATTTATTTTATACTTTGTACGAATAATGATTTTTACAATTTTGAAGACGATGTGGTAACACGTTTTAATTTAAAAGGATCATACTTTCCAGCATATTTAGCTTCCATATCACCAGCGACGTCCCCATCACCAGGATTGTACTTTGGACCGTAATAAAAATGCCCAAACCCATAAGGCTTTGGCCATTTCATTTCCATACATGCCTTGTAATCACGTTTTCTCCACAATTCTACAAGTTTATCTTCGTTTTCATAATCACAAGGATCTTGCAGATTACTAATAACTACATCATCTGGTGGGTTCTCTGCTAAATATTTTGCAGTTTCACTAATTGCATCAACTACATGAACAACATCTTCATATCCTAACAATTTTTTTGCTTTTAAATTTGAGCTATATGGTTGTTCTACACCGCCGGTACCTCCAACTATCGGATAGCCTGGAACAGCTATTTCATAAGGCATTTCAATTATTTCAATATCACTACCTAATGCATCAGCGCATATCTGTACCCATTGTCTGACAGTAACAGTTCTATCCTCTGCTACATTAAATGTTTCACCTTTAGATTTATTTGGTTGATCTATTGCTAATATAATCATCTCCGCTTGATTGCGTGAGTAACACCAACCGGATCCAAACACACCAGCTAATCGTTCTGGGAGTATAATGAATGGCCGTTTATCTACAATACGGCGAACAGCAGTATACATATTAGGAAATAAATCATAGGGACCATATACACCGCCAACTCGCATGATGGTGGCATCTGGAACAACCTCCCTAAGTGATTGTTCGGTCAGGATCATCCGATCTAATTTTGGATTCCACGAGTTTGGTTTGGAATTAAATTTCCCATCTGGGGTTAACAAAGGACTCTCTTCAGTTATAGGACCAACTTGAATACCATCAACACTATTCAAAACACCGTTCCCCCAGTTATCATATACTACACTACCATGTAGTGAAATCCAATGTCCAAATTTTCTTCTTGTACCTTCTGAAAAATATTTCGCAATATCAGCCGGTTTCCCATAAGAAACCAAAACTAAATCATAATAAAAATCATCCCCTAAAAGACTAGTCATGTCTTTTTTCAAAATTTCAACTTTAAATGGGTTTGAATAAACAATTTTAACGCTGTTGTCATAATACCATGGACACATCTTTTGTAGTGGTTTATGAGTACCAGTATGTAAAATGGTTACATCATATTTCCTTTCAATCAATAGTTCCACCACGTCTGCGGAGTGGAGCGAAGCATATGAAAGAATGATGTGTTAGAGAGGATATCTTTTATAGGCTTCGGGGAGTAGAATTTTACTTACGATATCCAGATACGCCTGTTCCACCAATTACTAAAGCAGTTTTTGCCATTATTTTATTTTTATATATAATATATATAAGCTTTGATATACAATATTATTTATCTCTTTTAAATATAGTATGTTGATGAATATATCGACTGTAATATATATCCAATTTCATTAAATAAATTAAAATGTATATAAAAAAGATATTATACCTTTCGCTTTATTCTTCTCTCCTCTCCTCTGCTGATGTGGTGAGACAGAGGCAAAAAAAAATTGTCCAAAGCTAGTAGACTATATTTACCTGGTAATGCTGTGTACCTGTGTTATATAAAAATATTGTGAACTTTTGTTGAACTTCGGCTTCAAAAATTAGGAGCCACAAAAAAAAAATTCATATTATACTGTATTTTTGAATTGGAATGAATCTAAATCTGAATTTTTTATTGCATATGATCCTTTAGGATTACCAATACTAGTATGTGTATATGATCCATCTATTGGTCTCCATGTAGTTTTACGAACATTATTATCTCTTAAAATAGCCCTTAATTTAGAATCATCCAATACTAGATTATTTTTTATTTTTTTAGGCATTACATATATACTTTCAATATATGCAATAAAAGAAGATAAAAAAACACAAAGATATTATAATATATTTAAAGTGTTCAAGAAAATATGTCTGACGAACCATTGATTGTAATCTCACCGGCACGGTTCATATTGCCAAAAAATATGAATAAAGTAGGTTTAGGAAAAGGAGAATTAGAAAATAAAGGCCGTCGTGGTATTACTGATCTTTTCGACGACGAGCCAACAATAGCTAATAAGATAAATATTGATACTGAAAAGCTTACATTGCCCCCACCATTACTTTGGGATACGTTACCATCTGTAGATCATCCCGATTATGCACATATAATTAATAAATATGCTCAAGAAACAATTGCTACTATGAGTTTTATATGTCAATCAGATGAAAAACTTTGGACATTTTTGTCGGAAAATAAAGGAGTGAAAGCGTTTTACAAAGAGATTCATAACTCTAAAATCGAAATTGTAAGACACATATGCTCAAGAAACAATTGCTACTATGAGTTTTATATGTCAATCAGATGAAAAACTTTGGACATTTTTGTCGGAAAATAAAGGAGTGAAAGCGTTTTACAAAGAGATTCATAACTCTAAAATCGAAATTGTAAGACACCAATTGGAAATCGACGCACCTGCAAGCATTGTATTGGATCTATACAATCGTTTAAATTATACATGGTGCGTAGATGCGTATACGTATGATTTATATGGAGTGGAAGCAATCCCAACAAAAGATTTTAAATGGTTACAAGTAGTCCATACAGTTGATCAATTGCCACTCCCTTTGAAAAATATTCGGGATTTTGTTACGCTCGATTTTGTTGATCCTCATCGTATGATGTTGGTTAGTAAATCGGTTGTTCATCCAAAAATATTACCTGTGCCACAAAATTGGATCAGAAGTCCTTTGTGTTATGCCTTACGCGTAGAAGCAATTAATGAGAATAAATGTAAAGTTGTGCAAGTGCAATGGTCAGATATTGCTGGAATGCTTCCTCCTGAATTTATCAAAAATGGTGTGGAAAACTTTGGGTTTGAATTTTACCATCGATTTATCGATATGGTCGATCAATGTAAACGAGATAAATTAGATGTTGGTAATGTGAATTCAAATACATACTTGGAATCACCTTTAAAGAATGGTTGGATAAGACAACCTATTGAAATGGTACCTGGGCTACATTTATCAATGGAGGAACCAGAATTTCCCTTTCCTCCATTGGGTCCTTCAAATAGTAAATTGTGAGTGTAGCATTGCTGTACAAATAAATATTGGGCTACATTTATCAATGGAGGAACCAGAATTTCCCTTTCCTCCATTGGGTCCTTCAAATAGTAAATTGTGAGTGTAGCATTGCTGTACAAATAAATATACAGTACGTAATATTAGTATATTTTCCGTGATTCCAGATTCCTCTCTTTTGCCAGCCCTATACCTGCTGACAAGGAAAACAAGCTAATAGCTCTCCCTATACCAGGCTTCTTGCGTGTTGTACGAGGAGGTGCGCCTCGTGTAGTATTAGTAATAGTAGCTACTATTACTATATTATATTATACCAGGTAATATTATAATGTACATCAGCAATCCAGGCAATAATAGCAACAATAATAACTTTATACCAGTTTACATACTATGCAACATATATATGGTAATACATTATAAAGAAAGTATTTAATATAATATCTCCCCCCCTCTCCGTATAAACAGTCAATACAAATTCTAAAGAAATACCAAAAAAATATGTCAGGTCGACCGAGAGATGGACCTCAACACCCTTTTGGTCTTATAGTGTTTGACTTTGATGAAACAATTGCTCATACCGACATTGGAGAGTATCATCTGACTGATCCAATCAAACATGTCTTCGGAGGCAAGGTGAGAAAAGATAAGATTGAAGCAATGTTACAGACTGTGGAGGAAATGGGATTTGCAACAGCGGTCTTGAGTTTTAATAGATCATATATTATAGAGAAAGCATTACAACATTTGAAGCATTACTTTTTTGAAATATTAGGATGGGATAATTTAGAAGAAAACTCTAGTACAGAAGCACCAACAAAATCAAACTGGATAAAACAATTGATGGCTGCTTGTAATATTCAAGATGCCACAACTGTATGTTTCTGCGATGATAACAATTATAATATAGAAGATGTAAATAAAAATTTGCCTGATTGTCATACTATATACATAAAAAGGGGCAGAGGTATGAAAGATGTACATTTTGAAGAAGTCACAACGTGGGTGAAAATCCAAGTTGAATTATCAAAACTAAATACTGACAATCGAAAAATAGTGGACGCAGAAATTTTTTTTCAAGTTGTTGAACAAGAAGACGTTGTTGAGGAAGATAAATACTCGCCGTAGTAAAGAATAGCCAACTAATACTTGATGTTAATATGGATACCAATTACTTCGTACGAAGTTTGTTTAACATATGCATATGATATATATGATATATGATATGATATATATATGATATTCGTATAGCATATCATATCATACCAACTGCGGCAAATATCATATCATATGATTACCATATATCATACGTGTTCTTATATTTATATGCGTTTTAATATGCTACTTCGTATTTTTATTTGCTCGCTCGTATGATATGCATATATCATATATTAATATTGCATAGATCATATAATAAAATTCATAATCTCTAGCTTTTCCTAGTTTGCATAAACTTTTTCAAAATGGTGGCAAAATCTTCAGGGGGTAATTCAATTTCACCTTTAATATTTTCGTATCCGCCTTGCCGGAATAATTTCAACATCGTCCGTCTATCAATATTTGGTTCAACAATTTTATTTACAATTGCCTCAAATTCTTTTATATCTAGCAAACCATTTTTATTAGCATCTGCATCATGAAATAAGTTTAAAATGGTTTCGTGTTCCCTGTTTTCAACTTCGTACCATACTGTCATAATATGATGTATAACATCATCTACATTGACATATCGTTCTGTTTTACTACCACGATCGATATTGTCCATACGCGCAGTGTTTGGTAAGGCCTTTGCAGTTCTAGCTAGATTTTTTAATTTTGATAAGACAAACTCTACGTCACTTTCCAGAAAAGCATTTGATGAAGTAAAAAAATGTTTTGCAATGTCAATAGCTTTATCGTATCTGATTACATATATAATTTGATGGTCGTTCATTTTAGATATAATCTCGTCTTCATGTGGAAATATTAATTCTAGTACTTCCAACAAAATATCACCAGCACAATCATTAAATCGAAACATATCCGTTTCGATAATTCCAGTCACGATACCAAACCAAAATATACGTTTTGGTATAGTTTTAGTATTAAAACGTTGCACACTTACCAACAATTCTTGAACTTTCCTCATCCCAGCTTTGCTTTGTTTACCACATAAAGAAAAATGATCTAAGATAAAGTCTGCCATGCTATCGAAAGGATATCCCAAATTGCGGTCAGCGCGATTTGCACGAATTTTAGCAGTATAAATTTCTAAAATAGCACTGTTTAACTGCGAATCGGGCCACCATTTATAGTTGTCTTTTCCCCCCATGCTGCTTCTTCTTCTCTGTTGTTGTGATTTGTTATTGTTGTTGTTGTTGTTGTTATTATTATCTGATAACCAATGGAAAAAGGTAAGAGGTTGAGATGGCCTACTAGGGATAATGCTAGATGCAAATTGATTATATTGTTTGCTATCAGTTTGAGTTGTAATAGTCTTTCTTTTATTCAATACCGTTAAATTCAGCATTTTTAAAAATGGCACATTTTTCGTAAATAACAGTGGTTCAAATTGCGCAACATGACAAATTAAGGAACCATCTGTTTGTTTTTCTGCATCAATTAATAATTTTGGTCGTTGCAATATTAATTGCGCAAAATTTTCCGGATCTTTATGAAAATGTATTGTGGATGTGTTAGAGACAACTATTTTATGAGGAGCGAGAGAAGATTGATAAAGGTATAAAACTTACTTTCTTGAAAGTATTCAAGGACTTTTGTAGATAAAACTTCCAAAACCATTTTGATAAATTCAGTATCATCGCGCTTAGCAACAGCACTAGCAAAGCTGCTAGAATTTAAGACAGTATCTAAAATTTCTGGAAATTTGTAAATACATGTATTTACAACATCAGTGCCTTCACTACTGAAGAGTGATTGTAACAACACCGGATGAGCTCCAACTAAATCAATAAACAAGAAATGGTTTTCTAAAAAGATATCTGCAAATAAACCCGCATCCGCTTTAAATGCGTCTAATGCGACATATGGATCGGTCAACAAGACACGTTTAGCAAATTTTAGAATTTTCTCCCAATTTCTATTTCCTTCCCAAAATATTTTCGTATCTGAAGAAAATAAATTAAGGACTTTTGAACATAATATTTTCCCCTTCTTATTACAGAACAAATTAAATAACTCTTGACTTTTCAAAATTGTGTTGCATAGACTGTCCATATGTTCCCATAAAAACGAATGCAGCAATTCCCCATTTCGAACAAGCATGGTTCGATATAAAAAATGAGGTTCTGTAAGTAAGACCTCTCGTATTGTTTCTCTATCACTTTTCAGTGCTCTTAACAGCACTTCTTTCTTGCTTACATTGTTTAAACGATACCAGGATGCATAATGATATTTTTTCAACGCAGTTTGATTCGTTTGAGATGATAATGAGGAAGCATATTCATCGGAATAATTGTTTGCAAATCTAGTAAACAATGTTTTGCGTTGATCTTCTGTTATTTGTTCCATTTTTTCTAGTATCAATGTTTGTGGGTTCATCTGGGATTCAGACTCTAATTGCCGTATTCTTGCCCTCAATTCATCATTTTCATCTCTTAGTATATCATTTGCAGTTTTATACATTAATTTATCAGATATTTTATTATTATTTCTTCTTTCTGTATCATTATAATTATTATTCATGACATCTGGTCTATTTGAATTATGGTGATGGGTTTCTTCATAATCGCCTTCAAATATACTGGATGATAGTACACGCCTTGCTGTTTGTAAAAATTTTGCATACTGTGGCAAATCGTCTCCTAATTTTTCTAAACCATTTAAGCATAAGCAACACGCAATTTTTGATGTTATTTTTGACTTCATATTGGACATGATGACAGATGATTCAACTTCATCCTCAATTAATGTATCGACTTCTGAAGGTGTTAATCCTGTCTGCTCTATAATCCACTGCACACTAAATTTTACATTACCTGTCTCCATATAACCACCATGCGAATTTTGCAAGCCCATTTTGCTCGTATCGTTTGTTAAATATTGTTGCATTAAATACTCTGTTTTCGATTTAATTGAATTGATTCTTTTTTCCTTCCTTATTTTGCTTGTCTTGTCTAATTTTTCATGCGTTCTTTTTGAGAGTAATCCTGATTTTATTTTCCTATTACTTGTCAACATACTAGCTTTTATACTCAATTCATTTTGTAAATATACACCCCGACGTGGTGAATTGGTAGATGTTTTAGGTGAAGAATAACTTCTATTGCTGTGGTTATCATTGCTAACATTAATATCACTGTTACTTTCAAATGTCTTATTGTTGTTGTTGTTTCTATTGTTCATCATTGAAACTATATTCGGTTTCGCACGTATTCTAGCAGTTTGTGGCCGAGCGATATTTTTATACAATTTTCTACGCCTGGTTCTATTGAAAGAAAGTCGTGGGGAGGGTCTTGTTGGTGAAGCAGATGATGGTCTATTTTGGCGTTGTGAAGGCGAAGTTATCGACGATGGTCGAATTGGTGATTTAGGTGGAATTTTAATATTTGGATGTCGTTGCTTACGTTGTTTCTGTATATATTTCATTTTATTTTTCAATTGCAAACGCAACTGTAATAAATCATTCGGCAACTGTATGTATGCAACATTATCCATATTGTTTGTAAAAAGTTGATTATAAGTATTACAATGTATGCTTTTACATACAACTTTTTTAATAACTTTTATTAAAACTGCAAGAAAAATAATCACCGGTTGTATAGTGTATTGGATTTTTATATATATATATAAGAATTTTTCCAGTAGACTGGTAGAGCAATAACAAATATATACAGGAGTACCAGTAGTACTAGTAATAAAATATAACAGTTGTTGTTACATATAAATTATAATACATCAGTGTTTTCACCCTGCTGGCCTGGTGTTTTTTTCCTTGAAAAAAGTCTAGGACCTATAGATAGTTAGAATACAGTAGTAATAGATTACATCAGTGTTGTTAATTATCCTCGTCGTCTCATACAGTATAATTCACTAATAAAGAGGAGGACATCGAGTAAGCCAGCTGGGCCAGCCTGGCCAGGCTTGGACAGCCCTAGCTAGCTAGCAGCTACTCGATCCCCTCATCTTCGCCTACCATCGGAGCGTATTTTTTAAAATAGCTAAAAAAAACCGCCGACCGTACACGCACACGTACAATTTATAGTCGTCTAGATAATTAGTAGACGACTGTACCATTAAAGCAACTATAAAGAAGAAGGGGAAGTAGAAGGCATGACACACATACAGTATTTATACATAATAAAAATAGGTTCTTTTTTTTGGTATCATTCATTAATTTCTATCATCTATAATCATGAAAAAATGGGCAAGCATCTTGTTGTTGTTAGTGTTGACGATAAATTTTATTTTAAATACGTGTAATGCATCAAGAAACTATTACATGGTGCATGGATCTCAAGCAAGATGTGAGTTTACTGATAAAATCACTTCTACACATGACTGTGACGACGCAAGAATAAATACAGGGTATTGTATGAAGAAAAGTGGAACGTCAGACAATAATGTTATGGTACAACGTGAAATGAATGAACCAGCAGGGTGTTATTGTTCAAAAGCAATAGAATCTGACAGCGTGAAAGGTGGAATAGTAACTTTAAACTTAGAATCTGACGGCGAGTCAAATGATTGTGTGGACGAATATTGCCTTTGCGAGACTCGAGATCCTTTTTATATCGTAAAAGAAGGAGCAACATGCGGAAAAAGACACCATATTGTATCAAAAAGTGAATGCTTGAAGGCCGCAAGGACAATTACTGATGGATGCGGTAGCCGGTCTAATAGGCAAAAAATTGTTGCAGACGAAAGTGGCAATCCGAATTTACCATATGGTTGCTACTGCACAAATAATCAAGTACATTTTAATTTAAATACCACAAACCAGCAAAATTGTCATGGAGCTGACCAATGTGTATGTAAAAGTGCACGTTCGGTAATTTGTAAGCTTAAAACTGAAAATGGAACAAAAGATGTAGAAGAAGGAAGTGGAGAATGTCTGTGCTGCAGGGATGGCTATTGTAGCGATGATTGCTCTTTACCAGCGATAGCAATTATTATTATAATTCTTTTTTATATGTTTTGTTGTTGTTGCATCTGTGGCTGTATATATGTTGCTGTTAGAGCCCTCTGTTGTGGACAACAACAAAAAAATACTCCTCCAGCAATGGTCAGACATCAAACTGGGCAGCTTGTTCAAGGTCAAAGTTCGCCACATATTGTTCAAGGGCAATTGATGCAACCACAAATACAAAAGGGACAAGTTCAAATGGTGGTTCCAAATCAACAAATGCAACCTGTTGCTTATAACCAACAAGGAAGTGCAATGCAACCAGTTGCTTACAATAATAATCCCGTTGTGTATGGTAATCAACAAAATCCAATGCAGCCAGTTGCTTTTAGCCCAAATCAAAATAATATGATGATGCAACAGCAAACCTCGATAAATTCAAATGCACATTTGGGGATGCAACAAGGAGTTGTTGTACAAGCTGTACCATTAAACCATAACCGACAAAACATATAGATAATAGAACACCACACAATGCAGGGGCTTGCATATATATATGGATATGATGTTAAAATATACATATTATCGCTTATATATATCAATAATATATATGTAACATACGTATGATATGACACATATTATATCATATATTAATATGATATATATATATAATACTATTATTCGTACGATTAGAGTATTAAATTAATGTATATATATATGCCACCTATGATAGTGTGAGATGTGAGATACGTACGAAGTAGATATTATTGTCTCAGTTATTGTGTTACTGTACTTCGTATAACAAATATAAATAATTTAATTTACGCATAATTTATTCATATTTTTTTGTACTTCGTAGAAATTACGAGTATTCGTATTAAATTAGCTACGAATTCGTAAATACGTAATTATGTGCGTAAATTAAAAAGTTAATTATAATATCATATGATAAGAGTATCATATTATATGCATCATAAGATATATAATATATACACATGCATTATAATAGCTATGCCGCGTAAATTAAAAATTATAATAATATGATATTGATATATGATACCGATCGGTATGCATATCATACTGATATTTTTATTTTTTTTAAATTAAAATAAATGTACATATGCTCTCTCGTAAAAAATAAGATTTTATAAGCTATTTGCAAATCGGGTGATCTCTTGAACGTTGATATATTTGCCATCTTTTGTCTCAATAGCTAGCAATGCATCTCTGTAAGTGTGTGTATGAAGTAGTGCAGAAAATTGCGGATGTGTACGTATCGCTTCTTGTACCTCAGGAGTCTGTACACCTTTTAAAAAGTCTAATTTTTTAACTTTACCATCATGTTCTGGATCAACTAAATCAAATACACGTAATACTAAAGCAGCACTTCTATCAACAATTTCTTCAGGATTTTCAATAGACATATCACCCGTTATCTGTACTTGAGGCATATGTATCGAGGAGCCACTATTTATATTATTCATCATATCATCTTCTTCGTACATACTTTCATCTACTGCTAAACCACTCACGATAAGTGGTGATGGATTTGCCAATTGGTTGCGAACATTATGCAAAGTTTGCAACAAGAAGTCGCGATGCGAAGCAGCTGATGCTGATAGATCTTCTTCGGACAATTGTACACTTTTGACGCCGCCACCATCCATTGGCACGCGTCGCTGGCGACTTCCATGGGCACCAGGACGAGATTTCTTCTTTTTTTTACTACTTTTCTTTCTAACGCCACTACTAGATGGAGCAGTGCTAAGTTGACTTTGGCTAGCTGACATGGCCTTCTTTTTACCCCCCTTTTTTACAACTTGTGCCATACCTCGGGGCGGAGGTCCTAATTTTTGTAATTTCGCATAAGGCGAATGTGCGCCCAATACACCACCAGGAGGCAAATCGCTATCGCCACCATCAAGACCCGATGGTAAACTAGATGAACCATGAAGGGGAGGCTTTTGCTGCAACGAACCTTGTGATGGCGCACCAAGTGATGGTTGTGACATTGATTGCAACGTAGAGGCAGCAATGCCTGTAGCTTGCTCACCAAATTCAGCTGCCAAGGATTGCTGATACTCCGCCATTTGCTGTTGGTGAGCGCGTATTTTTGCTGCACCAACAACCATATGGCTCAATGGATGGCCACGCTGCAAATTTGGATTTTGGTATAATTCACGGAAAAATGCATCTTCTCTTTCTTGTAATGTTTGTCTAAATGCTTCTGGTACTGCTTCTAATTGTGTTGGTGGTGGTACTCCACTTTGTGCTAATGCCTGTGATTGAGCCCACTCCTCCGGTGTAGCCGGTGGTAAGCCACCATTAGAATCATACCCTCCGCCACCAAATCCTTGTCTAGCAATTTGTTCCAATACGCTTTCATTACCATTTCCACGACCTTGCGCATTTATATCTTCTATTGTTATGCGCCTTGGTAAATCTGGCGCTGGTCTATTCAATTGATGCAAGCCACTTACGCTTCCACCACCTACGGTATTATATTTTTTCCTCGATCTCCGTTTGCTTTTGCTACGTGATCGACTTGAGCTATGTTTCGATTCATGCAATGACTCTTTCATCGAACGTTGGTGACGTGATAATGGAGAAATACGCCTGGCAAATGGTACCCTAGAAGCATTTGCTTGGGCATTTGTTTGTCCGTTTTCTTCAGATGTTTCAGCATATACTAACCAACAATCCTCACATACATACAATTGTTTATATAAAAACAATGGATCCCTACGATAACGTTTGTACTCGTTACATGTCATTTTTGGATGAGTTAATCTTAAAACAGGTGGAATTTCTAAATCTTCATTAGGTGGCATTGGTGGAGGACCATGATGATGGTGGTGGTGATGACCATTTCCATGTAATTTTTTACCAAATGGGCCTTCCGCACCGCCTAAACCGACACCACCAAGTGCAGAAATTACCTCTGGATCCGGTGGCCATGCCAATTGCCTCGGATCCCCACCAAATTGTCCAGCTCCCATTACCATTAACAATTGATCAAAATGTCCAACTACTACTTTATAATTCACGGTGTGTTTTAACTCTGGCTGTACTGAACGGCCGCAACTTGGGCAATCGAACAATTTTACAGAGCCAGCTGGTATCATTTTTTTACCAGGTTGCAATGATATGTTTTGTATACGTACATTTTTTGGAACTTTCATCAATGCATCGATATTAACAGATGCTGATTGTAAATTTTTATTTTTCATACTACGTGATCTAGGGGACATATTACCCGTATGCTCAACCCGACATGAACTGCACCACATGAACCATATTCTGTCATTTGGATCAACTTTTAAATTAACAGCCATTCGCTTAATTTTATGTTTTTGAAAACTAACTTCTGCAACATGATTTACTAAGGAACTGCATAACCGTTGCACTTGACTTGGTAAAATAGAACCACGTACTGGTGCAGTTTGGCTATTCACTTCTGGGCCTTCATATGTAACAGCACGTTCATACATACCAAAACGTCTGGTATCGTGCAATTTATGTACATTCACCCTGCGTTCTAGCAAACATACTTTTGGGGACCAAATTGCGCGTATCATTGAATTATTTGTGCCCTTTGGTTCGATAAACTTTTGTACAATACCATTGTTAACTTTTTCACGGTTATATAAAAAATCATGAAATTGCAACTTATCAAAATATTCAATAGTTACCTCCCCAGTTTTCTCATCTGTCGTTAAATAATAGGCAATAATATCAGAACCCATTGTATTACGATTAAATGTTTCCTCGATCCTAACATTCATTAAATTATATTTACTCTTTCGTTTCACTTGCCCATTTTTAGCTGTAAAATACCAATATGCTGGTTGCCTATATTTGTATATAATTGTATCAGGTATATTTATTTTCGGTCCTTGATCTAACTCATCTTTCATCCATAAATAGTAAAATAAATTATCAATCACTCCATCCCCTTCTAATGGGTAATTGGAAAACGACGATGACATCTCGTATTGATTTGTTTTGTTCTCCCTCTATGTATATCAGAAACGAATAAAAACTACACAAAATACAACAAACGAAATATTCTATATTAATTGTATATAACTATATTATCAAGGTTGTATTTCTTCATCTCCATTAAGCTCCTCGTATATTTGTATCATACATTATACATTTATATTATTGGCCTTCGTTGCAACAATATAAAATATCACATGTAGAGCTATTAGTATGTAATGTGGATAACGGCCTATTTCACTGCTAAAATATGAAAACACAACGGTAAGATTTATCAATATTTTGGAATAGCTCGCCATCAATGGTATGTGGCTGTTAAAATATAATGCGCGTCGTAATTAAATAATAAATACAACAAAACACGAAGATATTGAACTATGTGTGAACAATATATTTAGTTGGAACGAGAAAAGTAAAATAGATGGATTAACAACACATTTACTTATATATATGTTATATATATATACAAAGATTAAATATCCAATATCATTGAACGACATTGTATATTATCAATACGATTGTACGACGAGAAAGAAAAAAAAACAAGAAGAGAATTAAAAATTTAAAACTTGTGTAAAATATAAGAATATAGTAACATGTCGAAAAAAGCAAAAAGACGAGCATATCAAAAAAAAATGAAGGAAAGGGAAAAGCAATTCGATATGCGATTTGGCTTGACAAAATTACCCAAATATAACGGATTGTACGATAAGAATTTAAGACATCATTTTGAAAACCGTAGGATACAATCGCATCTTGCAAATTTAGGATTAATAGATTCAGAAGGACGAGTAGTTGACTTAGATAAGGCAAAAGGTAAAGTATCTATTATTTTGCAAGAGTTCAAAAATGCTGAAAGGGCAGAGGAACTAAGAATGAAAGAAGAAGCAGAAATGCGACGACGTGTACAAAAGAAGCGCCATGAAACGTTAGAACGTGGAAGACGCGCTGAAAGATTATTAAAAATAAAAGATGACCGACGAATTCGTCTGGAAATATTAGAAGCTGCTCGTGGTGTTGTTGAGGTACCAAATGTAGAAACAAATGCAGAACGTGAATTTAAAAAATTCCAAAAGAGAAAAATGAAACGTAGTATGGCTGGTGGCCAAGGACGCAGTATGTATGGTACAATGAACGACGCAAGTGATTTGATATAAATTTAATATAATGTATGGCATAAATAATAGTCTTAATCACACTTCATTTTTAAACACGATTATGAACCATTTACTACGTTTGACAGCAAATATTTATAAAAAATTGACAAGAAAATGGAAAAAAAAGGGAGAACAAAATTGTAATTTCACTGATAAAAAGTTAATACTGTAAAGCATTTTTCCTAAAAATAATAAAAAAGACGAGAGAGAAAATACATTTTTTATTATATGATAATCTCAAAGACCGGAGCAGTGCGAGAGGTGTGTGAGAGAGGGAAATTTTAAAAAAATATATCGTAAAAAACATGAATCATGTATATTAATATTTTAAATTTAAAAATTCTCTCTTCTCCCGATTTTTTCTTTTTCAAATTTTATATTTTTTACGAATTCGTATTTAATTAAACCCCCGCATTCATATTTATTATAATAATAGTATTTTATTAAAAAGAAGCCTTCAAAATCATAAAAACAAATTATTATTTTGGAGCTGGTGATACAAGGGGTGCACCCAATGGTGTTGGTGTTTTTGGCATTAAACTTTTACCTTTTTTGCCTTTTTTTGGTTTACCACCTCTAATTCTTAATCTTGGTATTTTGTCTTTTAAATCTTTTGGATATTGACATGTTTGCTTCTTTTTCCCAGAATTTAAATCTAAATCTTTTAACGTTGTACATAATTCAATTTCATATGGCAATGATTTCATTTTAGGACAACTTTGACAATAAATAGCACGTATTTTTTTCCAGCCATGTACCGTACCAGGTAATGTACGCAAAGTACCATTTCCCCCGACATAGAATTCTTCTAAATTTTGCAATAATCCTAAACCATTTGGTAATGTGCCAATTTTATTATTTGCCAATGAAATAATACGCAAATTAGTTGCGGCTCCAATTTCAGATGGAACAGCAACAATTTTATTTTTATACATAAATAGGTATTCTAATTTTTTCAATTTCAAGAAAATGGCACCAGGAATGTGTGTAATCCCATTATCAGAAATGTTCAAATAGGATAATTCGTGGCAATTACCAAGTTCACTTGGCACACTAACAATTCCATTTGTACTTAAATTTAAAAATGTCAATTCCTTCAAATCGTTAAAAGCTTGTCCTGGCAACGATGCAATATTATTTTTAGAAGCATCCATATATTTCAATGATGTCAATTTCGATAGATCTGCTGGTAAGAAGATCAATTTATTGCCTTTTAATTTTAATGTTTGTAAATCTTTCCACGTATCAAATATTTCTACTGGTAACTCAGCAATTTTATTATTGCTTACATCAAATTCTGTCATCATTTCACAACGGCTTAGATTTGATGATATCGATGTGATTTCGTTACCATGTAAATTTAACTTTTGCAACCGTACTAAATTATCAACCGTATCAGGTATGGAACCATTTAACATATTATAAGATAAATTAATCTCTACAAGCTCTTTACATTGTGATAATATGGAAAATAAACGTTCTGTTGAGAAAAGATTATTACCTTGTAAATTTAATGTAGTTAAATTAATCAATCGATGTAATCTTAAAGGCAATTCATCCAATTGCATTTTCTTTAAATCAAGTGTGAGACTTTTTGCATTTAATCCATCAACTTTCCGTTGCGCTTCATCTTCTAAATCATTTTTAGCAAATAATGATTTACCAATAACTTCTCCAAATAGATAATTCTCTGGTAGTTTTACCGCATAATATGGAGGTGGTTCTGGTGCAATTCTTTTTTTCCCTTTCTTTTTTCCTTTCTTCTTACCTTTTTTTTTCGGCATCTTGTACTTTCATAAAATATATATTTCTAAATGTGTCCTAATGCAATGTACTATTTACGTTGTTATTGTGACAATATATATATATATATATATATATATACTACAATCCCGCATGTATGATTGAGGTGTATACATTTATAAATGTGTCCAAATGTCCAAATTCATCCCACTTTATATAGGATAGTTTTTTAGCTAGATTTGTTGTTTTTAGTTGTGACGAAACTGATGCCGTGTATCCATCAGTCGGTGAAGAAAACGCACCTTATAACGCCGCCGTGCTATCTCCTGCTAATAAATAAAAATTAAGGAAAGACCTTATTTTTTCCATTCTCCATTAACTCGTAAAGAAAAATGGATGTCGTCGACGAAAAAAAAATAAAAAAGCAAAATAATAATATTTATGAATGGATTATTTAGATTATGGATAGATAGAGATTTGAATTTTGAAAAATTGTGTGTTCGACTACTTTTGGGGGAAATATGGAGAGAGAGATACATACATAGAGTGAAACACACGTGCAAGATATTCTTCGAGACAAAAATAAGAAACATGAGTGGGTGGGCTGCCGTAGATGATGATAATAGCAATGAATTGCCAGAAGGAAACGATAATAATATTAATATTGATGGTACTGTGCAAGATAATGAAAAGAACGTAAATAACAACGACGTGGAAAATACAAATAATAATGTGATGGAAGTTGAAGAAAGTGACGAGGCATATCAATCTCGTTTATCGATGAATTACAAAGCTGCTTTGACAGATCAATCTAAAAGTAAACCAGGTACTGATATATGGGAAAATGCAAAGGAGTTATATCTCGAAACGCTTGAAGATTCTGATCCATCGATCGATGCAAAGGCTAAACGATTGATAGCAACAGCAGAAGTATCAGCATCCCACGGGTTAACTATTTTGCATCGGTTAAGATATTTATGTTTTAAAAATTTAGGAAAAATGTATTTTAAAGAAAATTTATTTGCAAATGCTTGTATACAATATAAAAATGCATTGTCTGTTGATCCAAGGGATGTCATGTTATGGTATGATGTGGCTGCTTCATTTGCTAAGCAATCCAAATATGTTGATGCACGTTATTATTTAGAACGAGCTTTAACAATTAGCCCAAATCATATTTTAAGCTTACGTCGCTTATGTGAAATATTAGGACCTGATGGCTTAGATGATACAATTGGATTGAAAACTGTTTATAATATCATGAAAAAACATGAACAGCAGTTGTTTGAAGGTGCAGCAAAATTTTATGCTGCAAATGACTCTTCAATTCAGCCATTTCAATGTGTATTAGATGGAGGATGGAATCAGACGAATAATTATTATAATTCATCTATTGATGCTATTGAAGAAAGTTTTCAAAAAAATCAAGATTTATTATTGTCATCAGATCCATGGGTTCAAAAACGAACAATTAATGAAAAAAAGAACGATGATGATAAATTAAGTGCATTATTAGAACAAGAAAAAGTTATAGTAAAACAAACATTGGATGATGTAACATTTATCGGTTTGGGTATTTTATTAATTAATACATTTGAAGATATACACTCCAAAAATAAACAATTTATTGGCAATGTTGTCGAAATTGAAACAAATTGTCAAGAAATAACTGATGTAGCGGAAGAAAACAATCATAATGATACAAAAAATAGTACAGAAAATGGCAGTAATAACAATGCTATAAGAAAAGCAAATGAAAATAATCTAATTACAAGTGCATCATCATCAACAACAGCCACAAATATTAACGATGTTGTTACTAATACTACCACAACGATCATCACCACCAACAGCATCTCCGAGGTACACGATGATGAAACAAATGAAAAAAATAATGAATCTAATAGTAATGAAAAAACACGTATTAATGAAGAATCATCAAACGTGATAATTTCGGATGAAAAGAATAGTCATAGTATAACTCCGAAAAATAAGAAAAGAGAGCGGGAAGTTGATACTGATAATTTGGAGGTTAATAAAGTTAACTTGCCAGTATCAAGTAAAAAGCAAAAAGTTGCAACAAAGCCTCCGAAACCTATTAAAGTTGGAACACAAAATGGGGAAAATGATGATGTACGAAAAGCTTCTACTCCTAAACGAATATCAAGACGCTTGAAAAGCCAGCAGGAGCAAATTCAAGAACCAGTGGTTGTTATAAAACCGAAACCAATTGCACGTGATATTAGTGAATCGTTAGCATACATAACATTCAATGATGTTAAAGACTTGGAAACAGTTGATTTCACTGATGATAATAACAACGCAGTCACTTTAAATGTTGCTAATAATATTTTAGGCGCACATGGTCAATATTTAGAATTTTCAAATAAACTTGCTTCACCACAAAGCGTTATAAATATTACATCACCAAGCAAAGATGATGAAGATATTACCAATGATGAAAATAGTTCAGTGAAGAAAAGCAGTAATATTGCCGCAGTGGGAACTTCTGAGATTCAAAAATTGGAACAAAATCACGTTTTAAAATTTGTTGATGAATTAAATTCCCTTCAAGTTGATATCGCAATATTATTGCAGCATTATTGTCGATCTTTATGTTATATATCCAACTTAAAGCTTGCTTACAAGGTTTCATCTTCATTACAGCACGTGCAATCAACACAAGCGCAAATGAGGAAATTGAAATTAAACTCAATCTCAGATATCATAGTTAAATCATTTTCGTTATTAACAAAATTTCATAGACCGTTGACTTTCATTACGCTGGATACGCATACATCCGCGGACGGTCTAAATGAACGAAAATCAACTATGACAACAAAGACCAGGCAAAAAATACTAACGAAAATGAAAAATTTGCGCCACGAGACTATAAATAACATTTGTATAGGTGGTGGTATTGAAACTGATGCATTGGCTTGGTTGACAGCAGCAGAGATTGAAATCGATCAAGCTACAAAGCAAAAGCTAAATATTTATGGCGGTGGTTCCTCGGAGTTTTATAAACGAAAGGCTACACGAAATGTCAAATCAAGCAAACGATGCCTAAAAGAAATGTGGATTACCCTTGCCAAATATGCGATGGAAAATACTGTAAGTGGCGTAGTCACCCCACCATCTAGGATGAAAAATTTTCTAGAACAAAATAAACGGCGTTTATCCCAATTGGGGCCTGAGATTAGAAAAAATATATTAGAACGCATTCGAAATGGAGAAACATATTTAAAACATTTATGGGAAGGTCGATTGAGATATTATTGGCTTTGTGCACAGTTGGATAATTTGAATGAAAAGCGCGCGCAGTCTTTATTTATGTTAAATTGTTGTGCAGTTACATTGAATGAAAAACATGTTCTCGAGGAACGAATTGATTTTTTTGACCAATCTCATTCAAACCAACAAAAAAAGGCGGAAAGTGGAGAGATTTATTACTTAAATCATTGTATTCACAGCAATACCATCGATCATGCTGGTATTGTCCGCCGTTTGGATGAACTAGCTTCAAAATCTACGATTGACAAAGCCATTGCATTTTACAAAGAAGCAGTTGATCCTGAATCAACAAAGTCTACTGAAGATGAAGCAACTGAAACGGCTCCAATTGCTAATATGATGGAAGCTACTGCTGAAGCGACGTCAGGGACCCTTCCTACCACAGAAAACGTAATGAATGTTGATGTAGACAATGTAATAGACCTAGCAAATAAGGAAAACGACGTTCCAATGATAAGCGAGGAAGAAATGCGAAAAAAGCGTATTGATCTATTTAAAAATGCTATCGATGAATTAAGAAATCGGTATCTACCAAGTACGGATTCTATTGATTTTGATGATCATTCATGGACATGTCACTACAGCGAGCTAATTGAAGATTTTTTCCACCACCAAGATGATAATAGTGGCAAAAAGAATGGAAAGAAGAACAAGAAAAATTCATCTTCCAATAAGCGCAATCGTACAGGCGATAAGAAAAGAAATGGGAACGACAGTAAAAAGCGAAAGCGTGATTTGCGGTTACAAGATCTGGATGAAGATGCCGAAATACGCCCTGATTTAATTTCTATTATTGTTGAAAGCTGTGTAGAGACAGATAATTTGTTGTTGGCATCAAAGTTTGTTGGTCGTATTATGAGTGAGTTGGCTACCCCTGGTCGAATACTTGATACAGCAATTGAAAATGTAATTTTTCTCAAACACCACGGCTTGGACATATCAAGTAATCCACATCCTGTTGGAAGTAAAAATAGACGTGCAAATATGACAATCAACGTGAATGATAGCGGTAATAATAACAAAAGTGAAAGCCCATTTATCATTAAAAAAAGACAAGTAATTGCTCGAACTCGTGTATTTTGTTTACACATTATAAATTCCATGTCAACAATTGCTTCAGCACACGATGACGAGAATAAAACTGGTGCAACGTCTACAGCAAGTTTATGTTGGAGTATCTTTAAAAAAGTTTTGCCATCATATGTGCATCTAGCAATATTATTAAATGATAAGAAAACATATACACATGTAATAGAAACTGCAAAAAAATTTCAGGATGAATCATTTACATTAGCATTTGTATGGAAATTATCAAAAATGTATTTTGATAAATTATACCATGGAATTGCCACGTTTGAAAAACAAAATCCTAAAAATGGATCCATTATATCGCAAAATTCTTCATCCTTAGTAACAAACTCAACCAAAACAACAACAAATCGTTTGACATATAAACATGCATATGAAAAATATATTCAAAGCGACTTATTGGAAGAACATCTGGATCATTTTGACCGCGAACTAGTAGATATGTTGCAAATTTCAATCGAAATGGCCGTAGAATGTGTTCGGGCGCGTATTTTTAAACAAACTGCTGAGATCAAAGTTGCAGCAGACTCAACTTTGAATAATGACACCCATCGGAAAATATTTTCTGGGTTTCTGTTTCTAGCATTAGATATATTGAAAGTGGCAAAGAGAATCACTTCTCTTCGATTTTTTTCATTTAATTTGTATTTTACATTTTTATGTGCTCTGGTGCCCGTTTCTTTTCACGTGGAAGCTGAAGACGAATTTGAAAACGAAATAGACGAACACGAATTGATGGATAAGCGCCATGACTGTTTACGTGGGGCTATTGAATCAGTTCACCTACAACTTGGCAAGTGGGGCCTAACCACGGCACATGATGGACAGTTACTAAAGTATTTTGTTCATGTTTTGACAGTTATGGACAAATGGAATGCTTATAAAGGGGAACAAGCGACAGATGAAGTATTAGAAGTAGAAGATGGAGATACAGATGATGAAGATGAGGATTCGATAGACCCAGCCAAATTTACTATTGAACTACTAGGAAAAGTTTATTATGATTTATTTGGATTCAATATAGATCCAGCCTTTAAGACGGATGATGATTATCCCCCTCGTGGTAAATATTTATCACTACGGGACAAAACGTTATCGAATAATGAGCAGGCTAAAAGAAAGCAATTTTGTATCGATTTATTCGATTTTTCAAGCGAGCGAATCCAATCCAAAACAAGTGGGGTTCCTAGTAAGGATAAGCGATTTATGCTGTTTGAACTTTACAAAGTATTTCAAATCGATGTTTGGCAATACGCCATGTCTAGTACAAATACTGAAGGCGAAAATAATGCTATTCAGATCGCAACTGACAATATTATGAGTACCAATGAAATTCCATATGGCAAATTGGTAATAAATATTTTACAAAGTAAATCAAAAAATATCAACAGGGATGCCAATAATGATGGAAGTAACGGCACTACGATGATGATGAGTATCAACGTTGATGATGCAGTGCCTAAGACCGACCAGCCACACTTAAAAGATCGTGTTGCGACATTTATAAAGGAGATAAAAGCCATGGAGAGTAATGTAAATGCCATAAAATTAGAAAGTGGAGAAAAATTAGTTCGTAATGAATTTTATCGATTATACATTGATTTGATGCAAGAGCCAGGAAATGCTAATAATAGTAATGAGAAAAACCAAGAAATGTATAACTTCCATCGAGTTCGAATTGAAGTTTTGTTACAGGATTTATCATATAACCCAAATCGTATTGAAAGTTGGTATGATCTTGGGATGTCAGCATCTATTTTGCTTAACAATCGCATCGATGCAACCTTAGATCTTGCTAGAAATACGATGACAAAGTTGAAAAGCAATACTGTAAATGATAAATCCAATAATTTACAAACCACTTTAGATGCATTTGTAGAGGATAAATTTGATTATTATTTTGTGAATAGAATCAAGCTGCACACTATTGCATTAAATGCATTTGAAGTTGCTGCTGCCTTGTCAAAAAGAAGCCAAGCTTTGCTGCCAATTCCATTGGTACAAATGTATGAACAAATTGGTATGATTACATACAATGACGTAAGGTTTACCTCACGCAAACAGTTATCAAGTAGTCCAACTTTCGAAAGCGATGCCAACAAAGCATTTGATGCATTTGAAAAAGCAAATAAAGAGGTGGAAAGATGGGATTACAATCTTTATATGGGTAAAATAGCATTAAAGCTAGATCGTGATCATATCGTAGATGAGACATCGAACAATAAAAGTTTAAGAAAGATGTTACGACGAGGATTGAAATATTTACGAAAAGCATATGATTTAAGAATCGTAAAAAGCTACGAGCGACCGATTGAATATACAATGTACCGTTTGCATACTACTATTATAAAGGGTATTTTAGACTCTCATAAATTGAATGATGAAGATGTTATGGGTTTGTTAGAAAATATCACCCCTGATTATCCTGGATTTAAACAGGGTAAAAAATCGAGTCTTCAGTCAATAATTGATAAAAACATATATTTGCGAAGATATAAACTTCTGTCATTTTGCATTGATAAAATTAAATCTTTGATAAAACGATCGGTCTCGATTTCAGATCATCGTTCACGCTTTATGGTAGCAAGAGCATTATATCATGGTGAAAATATTATGAAGGCAGCTGTGGCAAATCTGTATACAAAGGCAAATGAGAAGTACAGGGAATATCTTGATAAAGACATTGGAACTATTGATCCGAACGAGTGGGGTGCAAGCCCTGCACTAGAACATTTAAGATCTTTTTTCGCTTCGAAGAGTAAAAAAAAAAGCCGAAGCAAGCAATCTTCTTCATCAAATAATGCAAATGGTGCATCCTCTTCTGATGGCACAAATAACAATCCACAGAAAATTAAATTGAATTATTATAACCAACTAGTCGGTTTGTGGTTCGAACATGGGACAAACCGAGAAACTACGTTGTTTGATTTAATGGAACGAAGACATTTTAAGTATAATTATTTACGAGAAAAATATATAACCTTTTATATTAATTTATTAGAAGAGCGTTTGTTATTATACGAAATGGGGCAGTATTTGTTGCTTTTACAGAAACAATCATATGATAAAAAAGTACTTAATGCGGGGAAAACTCTAATCATGCATTTTCTATCATATCATATATTGGCAATGTATCGCGTGATTGTAATAATTAATGATACAAATAAAGAACAAATTATGAATTTAAATCCAAAAGAAGCAGAAGATACGTTGCGTATTGCATATAGAGTTCATTTAGCTGCAGCAACATGTGGGTTAAAAGCAAAGAAGAAAATTACAGATGCTTTAATAGAATCTTATGATGTTTTCGTAAAGAGCGAAAATCGCGGTGGCGGTGAAGCACACGCTACGATATCTGAAATTATTACAACATTAAAACAAAAATTTCCAATTGAAGATAACAATAATGTAAGTAAAAAGAAAACAAATGGAAAAATATTTCTTTTCATAATGCACATTTCTAACAAATATTTTATATTTCTACACCCTAATTAATTCCATAACAGAATGTGATTCGGGCGAGAGGTAAAGGTGGTTTGAAATTGAAAAAAAAATAAATGGATAGCATGATGAGCCGTTGTTAAAAAATTTTACCTAATGAATATGTATACTAACAAGTATAAATGTAAATACACTCTATACGCCTCGATCTCCGCACAAACGCACAAAAACCTCTGTTGGCACACCTCCTCTCTGCCTCCTTCTTTCTTCGAATAAATAAATACGCTTCGTACATGTGTTGCACACATTTCAACAATGAATTTTAGAAGTGCAATTTGTGCCATTTATACAACATTTTAACAAATTTCAAAAAGTACATTTACACACATAATCTCATATATATATAGTTTTATATTTGTTTGAAGTTTTACCATCTGGTAATATCTCCTTATATATATATAAAAATTTCTCTTTATTTATATATATATATATATCTACGGAAATACATTTTAATCATGGCGCAAAATACAAGATCATCCATGTTAATATCTCATATTTATGTACTAATCTTTACAATTTTTCTAATAACAACCGTGAGAAGTAATGTAATAAATTATCCATGTATCGAAGAAGCTACCAAAAATCATGAGGTTGAAGAGTATAATAAGCCATCTTCTGTAACATTCAAGGATATCGTTTCGGAAATTGGTGTAATAAGGCGCCTGTTACTTCTCATATGTTTGTTTCGAAGATCTATTACACGAATTGATGGGGCTTGAAATGTTGGATATGGTGATTTAAAACGTGCGCTTGCATGTAATGTAAATGGATTCGGTTCTTCCTGTGAACCGTATGCTTTTTGTTTACGTTTTTGGGCATACGTTAATTTCCTTTCTTCCTCTTTTAATATCTCATCTTTTGATTTTTTCTTCTTCTTCACACCATGTGTAATTTGTTTTCTAGGTTTCACTAATGATAATGTTGAATTCATATTTATCTAACGATGGTGCACATGTATGGTTGCATTCTTGATTGCTTTCTGTGTTCTTCTATCATTTAAACTTTGTCTATATTTCCAATATATTAATCGAAAAAGATATGCCACTTATATTATACGTCATATGAAAATAATAATAAATATGTACAAGTTGCACAAGTTGCCAATGCCAGGAATGCCGAATGCAATAACAATTATTCCGAACATATTATCCTTCTCTCAAGTACAAAAAATACCGAATTTTACCTATCAAATATTTCAAACACTACAAATCTACTGAGTATATGAAAAGGACTACATTAAGTATAAATATGATAGGAAATGAAAAACAGAAAACATGGCAAAAAAACACAATTTTCAAGAGTAAAATGTTGAAAGGCCTGTGTCCATGCTAATTTATACAGTGCTATTTCCATATATTAAAATCACTTCATAGGGAAATTTTCAATGACAATATCAATTGACAAAAAATCTCCATACTGAAGTTTTAAGTACATTGACAAAAATATGTAAATTAGACTACCAAACTTATACTACATTTCTATAACACCTCAAACACACATATTTTTGCCAATTTTATTTTCAAAATATGTAAATTAGACTACCAACTTTATACTACATTTCTATAACACCTCAAACACGAATATTTTTGCCAATTTTATTTTCATTTTTAAAAGTTCCGCCAAAGTGGGTACGAAAATTGAGAAATTTCATCAAATATATAAAATTTGCATTATGTCTCCAAACATCATTTCCAACATTTACAAGTCATATAAACCACCACATCCGTACTTCATATATATAACTTGTATCTCTAAACTCCAACCAAAATAAATATGACATTTACATGAAACGCTAGACACAAAGTGAATTTTCATTCAAAAATGCACATTTTTGGACACTTTTATTAAGGTTTTACAAGCCTATCCCATAGTAAGGGTACTTTGACATGCAATTGAAACGTCGTTAGTAAAGTAGGTTCCTTCACTAAAAAATGCACATTTTTTGACACTTTTATTAAGGTTTTACAAGCCTATTCTATAGTAAAGGTACTTTGACATGCAATTGAAACGTCGTTAGTAAAGTATGTTCCTGACACTCAGTTGTCGTCAACTTACTCTTAGGTTTAGCTCTATACATGTGATAATGAGTTGCTGTACTACTTTTGTATTAATATTTTGAGTGACTCGAGATATATTGTATTGATTATACCACATTTTACAATGATTTTTTAAATGCTTGAAAATGGCCTAGAATTCCAAATCGATTTTCATTCACATAGATTCTAAATGGACCTAGAAATCTTCATTTTAATGATGAAACATAAAAAATTTTGACAAAATCTTGTGGATTCTATATCATAGGTGATATATTTAACTTTTCTCCGAGAGTTTACCTGTATAATTATGTTTTTAAAGAAAAGTCCTGAAAAAAAAATTTTAATCGCACGTTAGCATGGAGTTAGTATTAGAGCACTTTTCCATCGAAATGGTGAAAATCATGAAAGGTTGAAAATTTTCATTGAAGTTATTAAAATTAGACTTTGAAACGTTGCACATCTATTATTTATTACGTATACATTGACTGTAGGTCGTGGTCTTGGCAGTTTACCAGTAGAACCTTGCTTATTAAAAATATCGTGCATTTTGATCATTTACGAGATTTTCCTTTTAAAATATATATATATATATTAAAAATACACACAAAAAAAGATTGCTGTCATTTTTAAATAAGTTCGCGTGTATATATAATATACACTCACACGAATGCCATTTCTACACTTTCCCATTATATACAAAGCTGAAACCAATACCTAAAAGTCGTATACTGATCCCCTGAACATTCCCTGATCGTTCTCCTGTCCATACATTACATATAAGTCGAGCATTACACCGATATGTGATTTTCAAGATCGGGTTAGTTTAGGGTTAGAGACCAAAAAATCACTAAAAATCTCAAAATTTTTCAGAAATATCACCAAAATACAATGTGTCGATTTTTTCTATCTAAATCTTCTACAAATTAATTCGAAATAAGACACATCTCTCAACACATGTCTAAAGGAAAGAAGTACATGAATATTTTGATCTAATTATGTTTTAAATGAAACTGACAAGGTATTGAATTTTTTTCAAAATGGTGATTTTTTTCGAAATTAGTATGGACATAGGCTGGACTAAAAATGCAAAGTTTGAAAATTATAAAAGGTAGTTTTTTGCATATACATATACATGATTTTATCAAAACAAGTATCCACGATCAATTTTGATATACTTGGTAATGAATATACAAGATATCTTAATATTTTTGTATCTACTTCATATTTAAATAACCGTTAAAAGTTTAAAAAAACGCGTAACCCTATAGCTGTAACACTACTTGATAGGTGGTTTTCACGTGTAGTGTCGGGTCTGTCTAACACCATTAAGTACGAAAAATAGTCATTGTTTTTTTGATAGGGACAAATATTTTAAAAACGATATTTACAGAATAACCGTTAAAAGTTGAAAAAAACGCGTAACCCTATAGCTGTAACACTACTTGATAGGTACTTTTCACTTGTAGTGTCGGCTCTGTCTAACACCATTAAGTATAAAAATAGTCATTGTTTTTTTGATAGGGACAAATATTTTAAAAACGATATTTACAATTTATGTAAAAAAGTGAATTTCCATCTAAAATATGATATTTTGTATGATTTCATATTAATGGTATTTATATGTAATTTTAAGAAAAGGATGAAATTGTTAAAATGACGATGTAATTTTTACATGTTTTTTATGTTTTTAAAAATGGATATTTTTATAATTTAATGATTTCTATGAATTTTATACTTGTATTTATATGTAATTTTAAGAAAAGGATGAAATTGTTAAAATGACGATGTAATTTTTACATGTATTTTGTGTTTTAAAAAATGGATATTTTTATAATTTAATGATTTCTATGAATTTTATACTTTATTTTAGTCATTTCTGTAAATTAATAATTTATTTAAGTACAGATTTTATTGTAAAAATCTGATGCCAGAAATTCTGCTATCCCTAATTTCTGAAAACAAGAAATGTCAAAATTATTTTGCCAATTGATAGGAAAAATGGTATACTAGTGGAGCCTAAGTTTAAAAAGGTATTTTCAATGTTTTTCCTTTGTTTTCATGTAATGAAATGAAAAATCCATCATCATAACAATGAAATATAAGAATTTAGGTTGAAAATGTTGATTTTAATGAAATTTGATCGAAAATATGCGACGATTAATGGTAGGCCAGTGTTATATGGAAATACCAGGTACAATCGATTATTTTGTTGTTGTTGTGGTGTGAATTGAATTATTGCACTATTATTATTATTTTTTAATAATTTTTTTGCACAATCAAATAAATCTAATAAATCTAAAATTCGAAATAAAAGTTGCTTCAACAAAATAATAAATCATCATTTCATCAAAAACCAATATGTAGCTTGTTGTATTGTTTGGGAAAAGCTGGATTAAAAGTTGAAAATATGGAAGACCCACTTTTAAACGATCAACGGGAACTTAGTTCTGTTGTTGGTCAGAACAATAATAAAAAAAGTAATAATACCAATGATAAAAATAATAATAATAATATTGTTAAGGAATGTACAAATATTAATAATAAGAATAACCACATGAATATACCATCACAACTGCGTTTTACAGTTGTAAATGCTGCCATTGGTGCTTTTTGTTTTGGATATAATACCGCATCTATTGCAGGCGCTGAACTTTACTTAGACAAAGATGCTGTATTTTGGAATTCATCGGTAGCCTCAAAAAATGCAGGATTTTTGACTGATTGGAAGAAAGGCATTCTTGTATCGTGTATATTATTGAGTGGGTGTGTTGGTGCGCTTCTTGCCAGCCCAGTGTATAATAAAATAGGTTCTCGTGGAGCGCATACATTGCAAAATATTTTCTTTATATTTGGACCAATTATTATGGCCTTTGCAAATTCTTTCTGGATGCTTGTTGCAGCTCGAATTTTTACTGGCTTCGGTGTTGGTATCAATTCTTCAATTTGCAATTTATATATTTCTGAAATTTCCCCAACTTTCTGTAGAGGCCAATTAGGTGGTTATGGAGCATTTTCTGTGACGGCTGGAATATTGTTTGCATATATTTTTTCAAGTATCGTTGGTGCCCAAATAGACAGTCCAGGAGTTTGGAGAATAATGCTTGGCATTGGCTCTATTCCAGCCATTTTTCAATTTATTCTGTCTACAACATGTTGTGGTTTGTTATCTGAAAGTCCTCGTTGGTTGAGGTCAAAAGATCGATTTGATGATGCAAGGAAGTCTTTGAAAGCACTTGGGTTAGAACAATCCACGCATCACCTTCTGCAACAAGAACAAAATCTACAGCAACCACCACATACAAGAAGGGATACAAGCATTTGTAATCATAAATCACGTTCGGCATTAATTGCTGGTATTGGCATAAATGTTTTACAGCAGGTATGTGGAATAAACGTTGTTATTTACTTTGGCCCACAAATTTTAAAAAATGCAGGATTTCAAGATGTTGCATCTATAGCGTTATCTGCAGGAGTATCCATTGCACAGTTAGGTGCTATTTTAGTATTAATGCGTTTAGTGGATCGTGTAGGGAGAAAACCTTTGGCAATGATTGGTATTGCGATGATGATTATTGGACTTGCTATCATTGCAGTTGCATTTTACATTCTTGCACATCATGCAACAACGTCTATCTTTGCTCCATGGTTAGCAGTTCTTGGGATGCTGCTTTTTCGTATTGCATTTTCTCTTTCCCTTGGTCCGATGCCATATATTGTCACTAGCGAACTGTTTACAAATGCTTTTCGAAGCAAGGGGGTTGCTATATCTTGGGGAGCAAATTGGATATCAAACTTTGGTGTGACTTTATCCTTTCCAATACTAAAGGATTTATTTGCATCTATAGCAGGTAATTCACCAGAACTAGGAAGTGTTTGTTTATTTGGGATTTATATTTTGATGTCTATATTTGCTGCTGTATTTATTTGGAAATATGTACCAGAGACAGCAGGCAAAGATTTTGAAGATAGTGATTCATAGAGAGAGGGATAGAAGGAAAAAAATACACCGAGACGAGCTCGTATGTTTATACTCTTTGTAAAAATTCTTTTACGTATATATATATATATATATATATATTATATATTATTCATATTTAACATGATAAAACATTAATATTTTAAAAAAATATTTTTTAATATTAATTTAGAGAGATTTTAAAACTTCCCTGGATTAATATTATATGTACATATATGATATATAATTTATTTAAAAATATTTTTATTTATGTATTTGCAATAGCATTTCTTCCTCATCACTCTGAGATCCAAAATCGATATCCTCTGCCATACCGTCTTCACTATCATTATCCATATTACCTCCATGTCCACTTTTCTTTTGTCCTATGTCTGGTACCCCAACTTCTTTACAAATTGTACTAACCATATCAGCAGCCAAGTAAGGATTTAAAATAATATTTCTATCCTGCATTTGACCAATTAACGAATGTGCTTCCCTATAATTTTTATTTCCATAATGAAATTCAATTAGCAATGCAAACACATCACCACAACGTATAGCACGATCTATATCGCGTTCTTGTAATAATTGCATGCAAATACGTACAGCTTCCTCTGGATCCGTTTTGATACACTTCTGAGCTGCTGCAAATTGATCTACATGCATGATTCTCTGTTGTAATACTTGTAACTTTTCTTGCTTAGTTTGTGCTGGAATATTTCTACCTTTCGATAAAAATCGCTCTGCCTCGTTAAGTGCAGCTAATGCCTTGTCATATGCGCGATATTCATCAATCTCAAATTGTGCACATGCATCATAAAATCCAGATAATTGTTCATACGCTTTGGCCTTTTTATACATTGTAATAATTGCTTGCATACGTTCAGGATTTTCATGCCATTCTAATTTCTGTAAATAATTTGCAGCCAAAACATAAATTTCCTTGTTTCTACTAACATTTGCAAAGAATGTTATTTTCTCGGTATCACCACTCTTTAACAAGCATTTCATTGCCTTTAATTTATCACCTGCTTGAGTGTATTTCTTCGTGGCTAAATGGAACGAATTTTGGCGTTTACACACATCTGCTAATTTTAAGAGCACATCTGTACGCTTTTGGCCTTGATATTTTGGATCCTTTTTGTCTGGTGTCATCTTATCTGCCATCTCTTCAGAAATTTTAACTTTATATTGTGCGCACATATCAATCGATTCTTCAATACGACCACCAATAATATAAAGGTGCACAGCCTTATCATATTGCGAATTTTCCATTAAAAACGATGCACATTTTGCCAATGTTTCTGGTGCAACTTGAGCATCTTTTGAACCGTTTGCTAAATCATCAGCAATATTTCGCAACTCCTCAAATAAACGAGCACGGAAACATAAATCAAGCGCCTTTGCTAGTTTGCCAGCACGTTGGTACAGCTGAACTGCTCTTTTTTCTGCTCCTTTGCTTTCAAAGTATCTAGCACTACTTAACATAACTTTAGGCCCACTCATCAAAGACAAGCTCATTAGATCTCCATCCATATGATTGTCCTGAGCTAAGCGTACAGCGTGGTTGTAACGGCCACTTTTACTGAAAAACTCAATAGCTTCTTCTATTTTGCCATCTAGCTCCAATTCTTTTGCTACGAAATATGCAGCAGCTTTGTTCTCAGACGTTTTAACAATTTCATCAGCAGCTGCGAAATCTTTTTTCAAGCAATGTACACGAGCTAAGGACAATGCATCATTTGCACGAGTGTAATATTGTATTGCGGCATCGTATTGATGATTGCTCTCGCAATATTGACCCCACCAAATATATAATTTTGGATCATCTTTCTTTTGCACATACTTTTTCAAAATATCGACACGACCATTATCGAATAACATTCGCGGTACTTCCTTCGCATACGTACCACTTAATTCATAATGTTTAATCGCCTGCGTCAGCTGACCCATAGACTCCAAATGTTTTGCATATTTGTAATGCGTCGTACGTAAATGTATGCGATCTTTAGATTTAGCAATATGCAATGCTTTTTCCCATTCACCGCTAGATTGGTATAAATTATTCAATAAATCCCAACGCGAACAATCCTGGTAACATTTTTCTGCATCCTCCAACAATCCTAATTGCACAGCTACCATTGCAATTTGTGCCTCGACTTGCGGCTCGCTTTTTGCTTGCCTAACAGCACGCGCCCCTCTTGCATGTCCCATATTTCCTAAACAAACTTCCGCAACGTCTAGTCTTTTTGTTTTCACGCACATCAACGCCATGTTTTCCCAAACTTGCTCTTCGTTGATTAAACGAACGGCTAGATATGCTTTGTCCATATCACCGATAGTCAAATAAAATGAAAAATCTAACAATGCTCTTTTGATTTCATCATCAACAGTTTTTAAACCAGCAAAATCCCGTAAGGCACGGGAAATGACACGAGAGCCAGAGATTCTTCGACTATGGGTTGCACCTACAAAATACAAATTCGGTACGCGTAGACCAAGCAAAGCTCCGATATCAGAAGATAAGCTATTTTCATCTTGCTTCAATAAACCATGTTCTGACGTTGCAAATAATGTTGTAATTTCAGCGTCTGAAACATGTGCATTTTCAAGCCCATCATCTTCCTGCGATGACTTTTCTTCTTTTTTCTCCGAGCTACCATTTTTACTTTGGCTACCACTACTACCAGTACTGCCACGTAGCTTATGAGTCTCGCATGCTAATAAACGCGGCTCATCATCGTCCCAAAAGTGTGCAACTGGGTATCGTCCTTTCTCAGCAAAGTCATAATGCAAAACTGATTGCATTTCACAATGATACACATGCAACCGCGTATCAGGGGCACGTAAATAGGTACCTCGCATTCGCTCGGATAAAATCGATACACACGTACCATCTGCATTGCATTTAATAGACTTAATAATTCCAACTAAAACAGTTGGAGTTTCAGCTTCTGAAAATTTACCTGCACTAAACAATTGCTTTGGCTCCCGTCTCGATACATCAAACATTTTAATAATACCTTTGTCTGTCACTACTGCTAAAAATTTACCATTAGCATCCATATGCATTGGTCTTCCCTCCGCTTCTGTGAACGACAAGGTAGTTAAAACAGATCCACCAGATAGATTCCTTTTCTCTACTGTATCGCCAACAGCAGTAAAAATAGATTGTTCTTGCAAAGCGCAGCTAGGCGAGCGAGATGGAAACGTTCCTAATTTTTTAACACCAGCATCATCACCTTCACCCAACATGTATACTTCTACTTTTTTCCCACTCCACACAGCAACTGTATTGCCGTAAACATCTAAACCCGCTATATTAATTCCAGCTTCAATGGATTTCTTGTAACGATCTCTCGTATCCCCGCTCCTATGTACGGCAATTTCATTTTCATTGACTTGAATCACGCTGTAATCTTTTGAATGTTTACGATGAAGTACACTTTGATTCAAAATGGATGTACCGCTAAGTGTACACGCTGCTAATTGATGATCCCCAGGACCCCATACTAAACTTTTAATAGCGCCATTCATTAAGTGAACTGGTAACGCACGCCAATCATCTGCAGTACTCGCTATACCTCTGTTTGCCCCTTTGGCAAATTCAGCATTTAAATTTCTCCACATAACAACATTGCCATCTTGCGTACCTGCTGCTAATGTTTGATTTCTTGGATTATAATCCAATTGTATAACACGATCATCGTGTGATAATTTTCTACCACCATCGATTTCCGATGCAGACATCAATGATACGTGATAATTCTCATTATGAGATAAATCCCAGAAACGTACAAAACCTTCTCGTGCACATGTTGCCAATAGACCATCACCAGCCCAAACAGCTTTTGAAATTCCATTATCAGCAGCCATACTTAACTTAACCTTCATCAACGGGGTAACTTTACCATCAACAGCAACTTCCATCTGTGCTAACATTAAACTCCTGGTCACTGCTACTAAACGGCTTTTAGAGGCATAAAACAACAATGCATCGACAGGGGAGCCAAGCGATTGCACCATCATGGAGTTACCCATATCATCACCATAATAAATAACACCTTGTTCACCGGCATAAAAAAATGGTGCGTGATCCACACCACCGCGATTACCACGTACTTTCGTATTATCAACTTCTTCATTGCACCATACGCAATGGTCTAACGAACCGTTTTTTCTGTACTGTGTCATAACATTCATAGAGCGCGTAATACCTTGTGCGCCCCAGACAGCTACGATACCATTCGCATCCCCTGTTACTAGCCTATTTCCACTTCCGTTCCAAGCCATGAAAGTTATTCTATTATGATGCGGTTGTTTCGGTGGTTGCTTTGGTTGGCAATCTCTTGCATCAAAAAAGACAATCGTGCCGTTGCTCCAACCGGAGCATAATACTCTTGATCGTGGATGCCACTGTAAACAGCAAGGATTGCACTTTCCAACTATGGAACCGTCTTGCATTAAGTCACCTTCACCTAAAAACATATTAATTTCCCTAGAACGAGTCCCTACAGCCAATATGGTATCTGTCTTACACCATGCTAAGCACGAAGGTTCAGATTCCCTTTTTGGTTTTGTTTTATATTCAAAAAAAAGTGCCATATTTTAAATAAGAAAATAAAATATATATATATATATGTATATATGTCTTGTATGATTCTTCTTCTTTCCAATTTATAATCATCCATCAATACGTATCTCTCTATATATTTCAGTTGATAAAATATATTTTATAGTATATGTTATAATTTATAATTCAAACTATAATTTTATTATAACAGTCAATATTACTGATGATGCAATGGTAAAAATATGATACTATTTCCATGGTAATATTAATGAGTTTGAAATTATTTATATAATACAGGTAATATTGAAATTGAAAATGTATATAATAGCACTACATAATTTCAATAATTCTAATACTGCTACTCTCAAAAAGAAAAATAATATTTGGAGACAAAATACCTTAAAACACGATTCCTGGCTCCTGGCAATCTGGCAATACGTAGTATACAATATCCGTTCAAATACTGTAAGTACAAGTATAAAAGCAATAATGTGTACCGAGGAAAGTGCCATCGCATGAGATTAAATATGTATGTGCATATATATATATATATTACAACACATAGAAGAAAGATGGAAAAGAAAATTGAAGTAAAGATGGAGAAAAAACTGGAAATGCCACTGGATAATAATAATAATAACAAAAAATTGGTATCGATAATACGTAATATCAAATGTACGTTTTTTCCTTTTTCTTTTCCTAGGAGCTTTATATTGTGCTATTGATGGTGATGATGATGACATATTTTTGCTTTTAAAATTAAATTTCATCTAATTTCAATGAAGTTTAGTTGACATAGTAAAATATATAATTTCTATATGAATTGGATTTATAAAAATGTGCTATTGATTTTCGAAATGTACACATTTTTATTAACGTTTTGTTTTCAACAAGGAGGAACTCTGGAACTCTTGGCACGTTCAGGCTACAAAACTGTACTGTAATAAGTATAATTCAAATTAACCTCCTATCAAAAGCACAGATATGGTCCTTGGAGACTTTTCCTCCTTAATAGACCTAGATTATTAGGCACAGACAGTGCATAATTCGTACAGTACATTATTTACGAACGTACAAGTATGTACATGTCTAATATAAATACCTCGTATATAAATACAAGATTACACTGTGGTGTTAAGGTGGAGAAAAATGTACGCTCAGTACATTTTATTATACATTAAACATTTAAAAACACTTTTGAGGAGATATTTTTTATATTTGGCGCAATATTTTAATATTTTTACATTCACTCTCCAAGCCCACTTTCTATTATTTTTAAGTCGTCAAAACTTTTCACTTCTGCTATTGTGGATAATCTATCCTCACTACTTTTCTTTCTCACTGCTTGATTAATTGGTTTTGCATTGTTATTATCCTCAGGAATTGCGTTGTAATCTTTTTTCTTATTAATGAATTTCAACAGTGTTTCCATATTTAAACATAAAGAACATTGTTGTCCAACTTGTTTATGAATTTTGCATGTTTTCACATGTTGTATATTACTTTTCATTCTCGAACATCCATTTATTTTACATGTTTCACTTTTACAATTTAATGAATGTTCGCATAATTTTGCTACCTTGATTAATTTTGCTTCACGAGCTATTTTTTCTTCACTTGCTAGTAAATATAGCGCATCCCGAACAGTCCCAACTTGGTCTTTTATAGTGTCTAATGTAGATAAGACATTGCGTTTAATAGAATCACATTCCTTAGCTTCTAACAACATGTTATAGCATGCTTCCCATACGACCGTTTTCTCTTTCTGTGATAGCCCAGGTAATTCGACAAACGCTTGTGCAGCTTCTAAAATATATTCTTCACTTTCTTCCATCAATCGTTTATATGTATTTTTATCAACCTGTAAATTTTTTTGTAAAATTTTTTCTTTAGACATAATATGGACAAGCGCTTCCCGTGCATTTGCTTGATGACCCTTTAATGTTGCCAATAATTTAATCAATGATTTTCTCATATTTGTTGGATTTGGTGGAGGAGAGTCATTTTTTTTTTCATTAGATGATTCGTCATTATCATCTATTTTAGTGTCTTTGTTTTTAAAGTATTCATTTGCAATAGCATCTGTACGGTTTTTTTGTTCTTCTAGAAACTCTTTTGTCTGGTCGTTTATCATCATTTGCTTATCAATATATACATCTAAATCTATTCCTACACCAAGCGCATCAGTTGGATTTAAAAATAGGATGTTGTTATCATCGGCGTCAACTTTTTGTTTTGATGTTTGTTTGTTTCCTTTTTTTTCAGCTTTTCTTCTCCTTTCAGAAAATTCTTCTTGGCTAATATTATTTTTATTATTTTCGTTATTGCTATTACTAGGCAGATAGTCTTGCCTTGACCTTGGAGGCGTTGCGTAAGGAAATGTCTCTCTAGGTACTACTTGGTCCTTTTTGATGGCTCTAAAGTGAAATGATGGAGAGTTACGAGATGATTTATTTTTTTGCGATGGACGTTTTGCAACAAATACTTTACCATTATCTTCCATTTCCTGCAACAAGGACATCATGCGATGGCTTTCTTCCTCTGACAATCGCCGCACTGTTAAATCAATGTCTCTATCACTGCTATAAACTATGTTATGAGCGTGACTTAATGTTCGTGGCTCTAATAATTTCCCATTTATTGCGACAATTTCTAAACCTGGTTGTATTTTCCGTCTTTCCTCAAGTTCACGATTTGACATTCTCCATGCACTGACTTCTTTCTCTCTTTGACCAGCTATAATAATTGCTTCGAATTCTTCCCTTTTCACTGCCATCATATTAATTCCTAATCCTTCAGGGCGCTTTAACAAGTGGATGTGAAAATAACGTGGCAAATAATTGACTGGGTGACTTGATGTAGACGAATTGCGGTTAAGCATTGGTGGTGGACTTTTTCCTGTTTTAACTACTGTCGGGAATAATGCTTTTTTACTATTGACTTTCTTGTTCACGATTGTATCACTAGTATTAGCAAAACCCACTAGTTTAACAGGTGACGGTATCAATTTATGCATACCATTTGACTGCATCCTGTCCTTTGGTATACTGTTCATGTTTTTTTATTCTCCAAGCCTAGTAAGTAGATTATATGATATGATATGTGTATTTATATTTGCAGGATATGTTTGAGATACCATTATTGTTTATATTATATTATCATAATAATTATAATATATTTATCATATAAAGGAGTTATATATAAATAATAATAACCAGAGAGGATATAACTATCATAGAGAGGACTACTAGATATAACTACTGTGTGTTGCATGCAGTATGCAGTATGCAGTTATTTTTTAATATTATTACGTATTATTTACTATAAAATAGCAGCAAGTATCAGTAGATCGTCATGGTGAGTTTCATTTTTTGTACGACATCTTTTGTTGACATCAGCGAATTAGAATACATGATAATGTATTACCAGACTATTAATACATACATGTACGAGACTATTAATACATACAGTACATCCTCGTACACTAGTCTACAACACTCCTCGTAGCTACACGCCCACACGCCCACAACATCTTTTTTTGTATTATACAATAACCTGTTATTCACGAATTCATATACATTACGTATTGTTGCACTTGTCTTTCTGTATATATCTATACATATATAACCTGTAAATAAAACCAAGTTTGAGAGAATATCAATGAGCAATTTAGAAGTACGTTCGCATACAGCAGTTTTTTCACAATTTGCTATAAAATTTGAAGAGCAGGTAAATGCAGCGAAAGGAAAGAGTAAAGGTGCTACTGTTGCCGAAAGAGTTAAAAGTAGTAAAATGGATTTATCAAAGAAGCAGAGGGAGGATATGAAATTGAAGTGGGTAAATTATCCCGAATGGGCAGAATATAGATTAGGAAATAAAAGCGGAGAAATGACTATTCTAGAACCTACCTATATACCATCGTTAAATACTAAGTGAATAATTGTATAAGTGATATGATAAAAAACTAAAACTAAAAATATATATATTTTATTTATTTCCCCATATATTATTAAATTAATACACCGCAACAAAATTTTACGTACAACGCGTATGAAAATTCGCACATACTTTTTTAACATTAAACGACACTTTTAATTTTTCCACCTCGGGCGGTTATCCAAATTGCTTTTCTTCGTATTAACATTTTTTGAAGTTTTTTGCCATCAAATTTGGTAAAACTTTATACAATCGCTCATTAGCGACTTTTTTAAAACCAGGTAGAAAAATTCGTAATTGTGCTAATTCATTATCAGTAACCCAAAATCCAGGTTTGGCTTCAATTTTGCCTAAATGTGGATCTTCTTTTGGTTGCCCCTCCTCTTCAACTTGCTCTTCCTCCTCTTCAACTTGTTCTTCCTCTTCCTTATTATTATCATCGTTATTATTGTCATTGTTGCCATCATCGTGGGTATCAAGTTCAGATTGCTCTTCTTTATTATCAGTTGCATCTTCCTTTTGATTTTCTTCAATTGATGGTCTGTTGTCGTCTTCAATAGCTTCATTATCGTTTGATGT